>JAPZOX010001612.1:0-10002 GCA_037952655.1 Hymenoscyphus sp. LP001 | reverse complement strand
TAAGTAAGACGCGATAGAAGTCTCTTTACTACCGATTAAAGTAGAAGAGCTATAACGAGGACCTTAACTAGTACCTAGCTCGCTACGTAGCCTACTCGCTACATATGTTAAAGGAATTCTATTTAGCGAATCCAACAGCTGACGAGCCTCTAAAAGCTCTTCCTTTGTAGCTAGAGGCGTACGAGGTAGGAAGAGACAATTACAGCGAATTAGAGAGTAACGACTCTATAGCTATAGAAGACAAAGCGGCTTGGTTAGAGAGGGCCTAGTTAAAGGAGGGGGTGGTGTAACAGTCCTAGTCACATACGACTGGATCACGTGCCGAGGTTCTACCGAAGTCTCGCTTAGTGTATATAAATAGAGATAGAGCGTACTAACTCTTCTCTTCTCTCTTTAGTTTAGTTTTCTTCGAATATAGGTACTATTCTATAAGTATCTCTTTTAGTATATTTGTAGAAGGCTGTTATACTTACTATCTTATAAGTAGTTAAGATAGTAGGATTAATTCCTTAGGTAGAATATAAGCTCTAGAAATCAGGTTTCTATTCTTCTATATATATCTATCTATTTCCTCTTTTAAAAGTTCTAATAAATACCTATATTTCCTCTTCTTCAGGTTTATATATTCTAGGATCTACCTTTAATAAGTTAGATTCTAACTCTAATAACTCTAATAAACTTATTAATAGTAGTAATTTATATTCTACTTAAAGAGGAGGTTTATAATCTATTTCTAACCGTATATTATAATTCTCTTTAAGTAGTAGATCTCTATTATTATTAAGATCTTATACTCTACTAACTTATAACTTAATTCCTTCGTTTAGTCGTAAGTATATAGCGCCTGCTATTATATCTATAGCGTCTATTTCAATTTACGTGCTATATCCTCGAGCTTCGAGTTCCTCGTCTATAAGTTTAATTTTATTAAGTAATACTACTTTCTTATAAACTATAGCGTTGATTCGTCCTTTTCTATTAGAGTCTTTCTTCTTACTATACTTATTTACTCTATAGCTAGGGAGGCTATAGTTATAACATAAGTTCTACTTATGTTAATAATTTCGCTCCTTCTAGGAAAGTCCTTCTTTTTTTAAAAAGGTTTTCTTCTATATAGCGTTTACCTTCTTACTATATTTATTAGCGTAAGAGTGTTTCTACTTTTCTAACTCTTAACTCTTTTCTCTATATCTAGGGTTACTCTTCTTAAATTTATATAAACGGTTGTCTAGCTAAATAACTTCCTTAATTATACCTATAATAGTTAAGAATTATATGTTTTACTTAGCTATTTCCTTATAGATATATACCTTTAATCCTCTATAAAAGAGTTTTATAAGAGTAATAGTATTCTATCCCGATTTCGTTCTATAATATTAAAATTCATTAGTATAGTCTATTACTAATCTAGTTTAGTATAAATCTAAAAGCTTATATATAACTGTTTAAATTATATTAAAGTCTCTAAAGACTTTTCTAATAGTTGTCTTAAATCCTCTCTAAGATTTAAATATAATCTTAGTTAATTCTATCTTTCTATCTTTATTCTTATTCTTAAAGAAGTTCTCTAAGTATAGCTAGACCTATTCTAACGCTAATCCTCTAAGGTAAGAGATAACGAAGATAGTTTATAAATTATAATTACCTTTAAACTTATTAGAATTAAAGTTAAAGTAGATGTTTATTTAAAGAAGGAATAAGTCTAGTTCCTTTCGCTTCTTATAATACGTATCTAGTATCTTAACTTTGATTGTTTTAAGTACTTTAACCTTGTAGAGCTCGGAGGCGTCTAGTATACTAACATTGTCGTTATCCCTGACTAACTGTGTACTAGCAGGTGCTCTTCTAGTAGTGCTTCTGGATATTCCCGTGATATTAACTCAGCTAGTATTTAGGCTAGTTACTACGGCGGGGTTTGCTAGGGCTATAGCGACTGAACTTCTAAGCAGGTGCTTAAAGTGTAACGAAACTTAAACGAACTAAACAAAGATAACTAAGTCTCGAAAGTTAGTATATAGATAAGAAGTATAGATACGCCGGGTTGTTTACTTAAAAGTAAACTCGTTACTTATATCAAAGATATTAAATAAGATAATAAGATTAATAACTAAAGTTAAGTACGAAGCTCTTATCTAATAGCAGAAGTGCTAGTCTTATATAGAACCTTCATTCCCAAGTGTATCGCTTACATCGCTCGCGATCAAGGCGATCAGAGCGATGTAGGCGATCACGTCACATGACCGCACGTGACTTCCAACATTACCACAACAGTGAGATCCTGAAATCCCTAAATGTCCTTTCGTATTACTGATTTCCTCCTATGTTACCTTCTATTCCTAGATGTTATACCTTGTCCTATTAGAACGCTGTCTAGACTACTTACTACGCAACCGTGGTTCGTAACAGAGTACTTCAGAGTTTAGTAGTAGTTCCTTAATTCTACTAGGTAAGGAACCGTTCCGAGTATTAAGAGTATCGTTAACTTATCGCTTAGTAAGTAACTTACGTGCTTCCTTAGTAGCCTTCTTATACGTCTTAGATCTCTAGGAAATTATATATAAAGAGGTATTATTCTCGGCTATACAGAGGTAGGTACTATAAACAAGTAAAGTAGGTACTAAACTATCAGGTCCTACTATATCGTTAATAGCTTTAAAAGCTATTTAGAGAGCAGAGGCCTTTATAAGGCTAGGTTATTATTCCTAGATAATTAAGTAAATACAGCGAATCGGTCTATAGTATTATTCTACTATACTAATAGAGTTATATACTTCTACTAGTACGGTTTTAACTTTAATTCTTATAGAATTAGCGTATCCCTTGAATTCCTTTGTAATAAAGTTGTTTCTAGCGTCTATAGTAACATAGTTAGAAGGTTCTAAATAGGTGTTAATCTAACTCTTTTAGAAGATCTCCTAGGTACTCTTTACACTTATATCTAGTAGGAACTCTCTAGATTAGTATCGAGTTCCTTAATCTATAATATATAATATAGGTTTCTCTTCTAAAAAGAAGACATCTATGATTATATTATAATTAAACTTAATATTATTATAGAGTGTAAATTTGAATCGGCTAGGTAACTTTCTATGCTTTTAGTAATACTTATAGTATTTAGTAAGATGTTATAGAATACCTTACTCGATATCGTAACCGGCACGCTCGAGTATACGCTATAAGCGTAGTATAGATAGGTAACTAAAGCGCTTATAGAGGCGTCTAATATCGACATCTATAAGGTAATATAGGGATTCTTATATAAGGTTATATACAGCCTTATTCTAGAGTAGAAAGGGGTGTCTAAATCGTTATATAATTCTAAAACGTTCTACTTCCTAACCCTTTCCGTCTTTCTAAATAAGAACGTTCTAGAGGTTATTAAGCGAGACGTGTAAACGGTCTATATTATTAATATATATAATAAATTGTCGTTTCAGGTGAATACTACTTTGTAGTCATTTCACGTGACCTGGAAAGGGCTATATAAGAAGGACCTACGTAGCTACTTTGACAAGATAAGATAAGAATAATATACTACTTTGAGCACTAGTTTAGGTACCAGTTTTATAACCTCAAGTTATACCAACACTGATCAGTGCTATGATCAGCATCACTTGGTTATAAGTTCACTTATACTCACCATAGTTAAGTGTCTTTAGCTAACTGAGCGTTGAGACGTACAATCCTCTAACCCTGTTTAGACTTGATTGTATAAGCATACCATCCTACGCTTCGTCCTAGGATCTGTATAACACACAACCTTTAAGACGAATCCACCTCGTATTAAGATTACGGACTTGGAATCGCTTACTACTTTGACTCCTTTGTATTAAATTGTAAACTGAGTCTTATAGATTCACTTACATTTACTTGTAACTTAAGTCATCTACACCCCCGATTCACCAAAAAGAAGTAGAAGGAATCTACACCCCTCGAACCATCAAGAAACTCAACTACGAAAACACCTTATCTCTCTGCTTACGCTAGACCGCGACAACACGTCTTCTCTCTAAGGAGAGAGGGACCCCCTCACACTTCGCCTTACCGACACCCCTCGCCTCAAAAGCACGACATCAAGACACCCCCTCACACTTCGCCTTTACCCCTCTTCTCTTCTTAAACCAAGGACCTGCGCAACGTACACAGATCAGCAAGGTATATCGAACCAACATACCTCAAAGCAAGAAGCCAAGACACCCCTGATTCACTTCTCAAGTCGAACCGACACCCTTCGACACCTTACAATAAGACGTTAAGACACCCCCGATTCACTCTAGAAAAGAGCCTCGTACCTCGCATTCCATAGACTCGTATTCCACAGACTCTTACAGCATACACAACGATTAGCCTTCTTCGCCTCTTCAAAGAACACTCCCAGAAGTCAATTCTTCAAACACAAAGAACGCCCAGAAGTCTATAAACGAACGCTACTCGCAAAAGCCCAGAAAGCCCAGGAACCTTCTTACACTATGTCGAGCCAGAGCCTAGGAACATTCTTACGTATTCCCTTCCGATTTACTACAAACGCTACTTACAAAGCTCCGAATAAATCATCTCGAATTACTTCGTATTTTACGAACTGTACGAACTCTTAAGCGAAGGATGAATAAAGCGCTGTGATTGGTTAGACAGGATGAATAGAGCTATGTGATTAGCTAGGAAGGAAGGAAGGAAGGAAGGAAGGAAGGAAGGAAGAGAGAATAGATAGGTGGATGTATACCTCCTTCTTTAGCTACTTTTAAGAAGTTCTACCAGTGTCGTTTCAGGTGAATACTACTTTGTAGTCATTTCACGTGACCTGGAAAGGGCTATATAAGAAGGACCTACGTAGCTACTTTGATAAGATAAGATAAGAATAATACACCACTTTAAGCACCAGTTTAGGTACCAGTTTTATAACCTTAAGTTATACTAACATAAATAGTATATCTAAATATATAATATAGAATTCTATATAGCCGATTAGTATACTAATCGTAATCGATTCTAGGGAGGATACGTAGCCTTTACTAAATTATATACTAATCTAGTCTTTAGTACTTTCGTTAATAGAGATATTCTAGACGTGTTTAGTATACGCTAAGTACTACTCGTATCCTATACTTGACTTTCCTCCTACGCTAGTATCGATTATAACTCTAAAGAAGTGATCTTATACGTACTTCTTAGCAGTGGATATAAATACTTCTTCTATAAACTTATAGAATATAGTATCTAGAATTAGTAGTAGAATAAATCCAGTAGAAGCGTGATCTTATACTAGGTTTATTAAACCGGTAGTAAGAGTTTATATACTTAAATTATTAATATATCTAATAGAAGTAATTAAGTAGTAGATAACCTTATAGTAGATAACGTTATTATCCGAATCACTTCTACTATTCTCTATTACTATCGTCTAGAGTGTTTCAGCTATATCTTCTTCTTCTATATATTCGATATTAGCGATATAAGTATAGTAGATCTTCTTAACAAAGCTACTATTCTTTCTACAGAAGTTGGTTCTGTTATTCTTTTGCTATTTAGTAAAGTGACGATTCTACTCTTCTTAATTATAGTTCTAGGATCGGTAGCCTTTCTTTCTATATATATAACACTTATTACTCTTGCCTTTATACTAGTAGTTATAAGAATTACTAGAATTGTTATACTTATAGAAGTGACGATCGGTTATCAAAGTCTTAGTATTTAATACGTAGCTTACTTCGTAATTACGAATAGAGCTTCTTAAAAGAGTAATAGTACTTTAAAGTAACGAGTTTTATAGTAAGGTCGAGTATATACTTTAGTATTCTAGTACTTCCTCGTATATAATAAGTAGCTTATTAGCTAATTATCTATCGCTTTATATATTCTTAAGAAGTCTATAGCGAAGTTCTTCTAATTTAGATAGTATCTCTTTAAAGTACTAGCTAGGAGTCTTTTCTGAATATTCCGGCTTAGCCTTCGTATATAAGAATATAATACGATTCTACTCAGAGGATTAACCTCTCGAGTATAGCTTATCCTTAAAATATAACTAGATAGTAGTAGAAAGATCGTCGTATAACTAATTAGTTCCTTTCTTAAAGATACTAGTGTAAAAGTGGTTTAATACCTAACTCTTAAGTATAATCGGGAAGGCAAGGTTATATACTAAAGGTGATATACTATAACGATTATATATATCCTTGAATATTCTTAACTTAAGCTTGAAGTTATCTCTCTTACTACTATACTTTTGTTTGTCTAAGTATAACTTTATAAGGTTACTAAGTGTAAAGACAGGGTTGCCTATCTAGCTATTGCTAGAATAGCTGTCTATAGCTAGTTGGCTTATAAGAGTGTTCTAGGTTATAAAAGCGTTCTAGGTTATAAAAGCTGCCGGTGGAGTTATAAGAGCTACTGTTAGTAGAGTTGTAGAGATAGGAATATTACTTATAAAAGCGTTTAAAGTAGTACTTGAAGTAGAAGGATTCTAGTATTCTAGAAGAAGTTTAAGAAATCAGTTAAGATATTCTTTAAGATACTTATATCTCGTAGCTATCTCTTTAGATTAAGTCTCTAACTTATATACTTAGTCTCTTAATTCTTAGATTACCTATTTAGGTTTTATAAGTTCTTAAGCTGTATTATAAAGTGTCTTTAATATAATAGCCTTATGTCTATCTATCTCTACCTATATACCTCGATTACGTAGCAACTTACGTATCTTAATAAGAGTACTTCTTTCTATGTTTATAAACTTCGTTTCTAGCTAGTTATTAAAGTCTATACGATATATCTCCTAGAGATAATTGTTATATATATTATCGACATTGTATTTCTCTAACTTTGTGTTTATATAGGCTATAGCTTCCTTGTCTTCAACCTACTATAGTAGTAGTACTATAGTATTAGTAGTATCGACGAAGTTGTCGGTGCTTAAAGTAGTAGATAATATCTTATCTTATACTAGGTGAATAGTACGTTATAATCTTGTTTTATAATTTTGTTTTTATATAAGTTACTCTTTTAATACTTATAAGTTATCAAAAATCGGGTGAATTGTTCTTATATAATAGCCGTTCTAAAGGGTTTAAGAGCGGTTATAAGAGCGTTTACAAGTAGGGTAGTATTATAAGTCGAAGAGGTTATAAGATTGTATTAGTTATATTATAAGTCGAAGAGGTTATAAGGTTATAAGGTTGTATTACAAGTCGAAGAGGTTACAAGGTTATAAGAGTGTTATAATTCAGAGAGGTTGTAAAGTTGTTATAAGAGTGTTATAATTCGGAGAGGTTATAAGGTTATAAGAGTGTTGTAATTCGGAGAGGTTATAAGGTTGTTATAACTATACTACAAGTCTAAGAGTTTGTAGTAGTATTGTCGAGGGTGTAACCAGTAGAAGAAGTCTCTTCCGAGAAGAGGAGTCTACTTTATACAACTACGTAACTATACGTAAGCTTACGATTCTAAGAACCGCGATATATATAGTTAGTTTTTCTAATCTACGTACGCGACACTGATTAGTGTTAGTATAACTTAGTAGCTAATAGTATAATATAAAAAGAGTATATTATCGTTCGTATATACAGAGCAAAGTTAGCTGCTCTATCTACTTAAATAGACCTTAAGCGAGAAGGTTACGTAGAGTGCTATTCACTCTAATTATACCGACAATACTACTAATTTATATCTATAGTTAGTATAGAATAGTATAATAAGTATTATTTCTATTATTAAACTATTATAAGCGAACTACGCTAAAGATAAGAATTTAACCTAGTTGTCTTACTAGTAGTTTATATAATATCGAAGGTATACTTTAACTACTTAATTTATATATTCGTTTCCTCTATTCGTTTAAGAGTAAAAAGCTATTAATAGCTTTCTCTTTATATCTAACCTCTTAGTAAGAGCTATTTAGAATTTTAAGATAAAGAGTTTATCTCTATTAGAGAGTATCTCTTCTAGTAGTCTATATCTTAAAACTACTTCTTTAAGAAATATAAATACTAATTCCTTAGCTATACTTAACTCTATATATAGTACTAAAATTATATACTTTATAAGTCGTTCTATAATAACTAGGATCAAATTATATTTAACTTCTATTATCGGATTCTTAGATTTTAGTAGTTTAACTATAAAATCTTAAAAGATTAATTTCTAAGGTATTTATAGTATTAGAGTAGTACCTATCTATCTATATAGTATATAGTAGAAAGCCTTATTCTAGATATAGGTATTATACTCTACTATTACTTTCTTAACTAACTTCGATACTCTATTAATATAGTAATATTATTTAATTCTCTAGAGAGTTCTTCTAATTCTCTAATACCTATAGACTAGTACTATATAGTATTCTTAAACAGATTCTTTTATATATAAGTTAGGAATCTAAAGTTTCTCTTTCTTATATCTGTATTTATAGTTTTATTCTTCTTATAAATAGTATATATTAATATTCTATTCTTATTCTAGGTTTCTTTCTTTTTAAAATATCTAAGGTTATTCTTTTTTCTAAGTATTCTAGATTTTATTCCTCTAGAGGTTAACCTTCTCTAGTACTATAATCTCGTATACTATTAGAGCTATATCTCTATTTTTAAGAGTTTTTAAGATTAACGTGATCTATTACTAAGCTACGTACTTTTACCGACTTCTACTACTTTAAAATATAATAAATCAACTATAATAATAGATAAAACTTATTACTCTTCGGATTCTAATAAGCTAGATATATCTATAAGTTCTTAACAAGTTCGTATATTATAACTAGTCTTTCCGTAAGTACTATAACGTTACGTAGTCGAAATCCCTTTCTTACGATTTACTCTTCTAAAGCGCTTATTATATCGTATCTGCTTATTTACTTTGTCTTAAGCTATAATATCGTATATATCCTCTATAGTAAGTATACCTTCTTAATAGATACGATTCTTTTTAGCTCTACAACGCTTAGAAAGTGTCTTATTTGCCGCTCGAAGTATACGTAGCTTAGTATTAATAAGAGTTAATTTATAAGCTAAACGCTTTATATCTTACTATCGTCTATTCTCGATTACCTAGTTAAACTACCTTACTCTTACTACGTTGATTAGTATAAGTAATAACTATTCTAGGACAGATTTAACCTATTATAAAGCTAGTCTTGTCGAAGTTATAGAAATCGCTATCTACTATACTATATTTCGCTTATATATTCTCTACTAGTCGAAACCACGCGCTAATTAACTTAGGATCTTCGTATAAGGCTCTTTAAAAGTCGTAAACGTGATTAAAACACGTCTTTAGCTCTGGTCGTCGAACTACGAATCGTTCTACCTAGCGCTTTCTAACGCGTTTTACTCTACGTGTCTTAAGAAGGTAATTCGCTATATCTTCTATATTAACTAGCTAAGGCGAAAACCCTCTAGAATCTCGATCAAATATATGTCGAATAATTGTTTCCTTCTCTAATTTCGTCAGCTTTAAATAATTAGGTTTAGTATCGCTACGAGAAGGTCGGCCGTTTATTCTAAGACAAAGAGTAGATTTAAGAACTTTGTAGATTTTTATAGCGTTTCTATAGCTTAATTTTCGTTTAGATGTTCGAATAGCTTTAATAGCTAATATAATTCGTACTTCTTAAGTTTAGACTTATATTATAGAAGAAGAAAACGCGTGTTAAAGTAGTAGAGTAGTAAATTCGATAAAAGTACGTAGCTCGGTAATATACGTAGCTCGGTAATAGATTACGTTATAACTTTTTTATATTCTTTATTTCCTTTATATCTAGGTTTTTAGCTAAGAGTATTAGCTTAAGCGTTTAATATTCTACTTATATAACATATAATAATATTAAATTCTAATAATATCTTAGACTATCTTACTAGTTATTTAGTTATAAGTTCTTTTATTAACGTGGTTTATCAGAACCCTGCGTATATCAGAACTCTACGTACTTCAAAACCTATATAAAAAACGTCTATATATAACCGTATACTTTACGTATTTATTTATAAAAAAATCTAAAATTGAAATCTTAGTTTTATT
>JAPZOX010001611.1:0-10027 GCA_037952655.1 Hymenoscyphus sp. LP001 | reverse complement strand
AAGTAGGCGAGGTAGTCGAGTTAGAAGAGCTATCTACTCTAGCTTATAGAGTAGCTAGAGCTTCTATATCTTAGCTACTATAAGAGGAGTCTTCCTCTCTTCTTATCTGTATTTTATTATATACTTACTAAATAGTTCTCTTATTCTCGGTTAAGGGGCGTGTCCCTAAGTTCCTTAGTCTAAGCTAGCACCCTAGGTCGTCTAAGGCGTAAGGTCTACTATAATATAGGCACTTTAGCTTATACTATATATGTCTTAAACACGTAGAGTGAAAGTCTTTAGAGTATTAAGTAGTACCGTATAGACGACACCGTTAGTTCTTTCTATAGTTCCTTTAGTTATACTACCCCTAGTACTTAGAGCACTATATAATTATAAAAACCTTAGAAAGAGGTTTAAAGAAAACTCTTCTACTAAGAAGAGATATTATGTCTAGGATAGCGTAGCTGTCCTAGACTTCTTCCTCTTTAAAGAAGACAGTCTAAGAAGTATAGAACAGCTTATCTAATAACGAGATCCTTATTATATTAACCTTTATAAGGGCTATTCTAATTTATTCCTTAATTACTATAGCTACTACTTTAGAAGTAGTAAGGACAAGGGTTGATATAATTACTCCTTTTTTGTTAATCTTAACAGCTTCGATACTTTAAAGTATCCCTAACAAGCGGTATACTACCTAGTTATATAAGGTCTTAATCTTAGCTATAGAAAATAATGTTTATATAAATGCCTTCTTTGTTAATAATAGAGCTTCTAAAGCAGCCTCGTTCTTTAGTATAATAGCGAAACTAGAGCTAACTAAGAAGACCTCTTATATAAGCTCTTTATAGTCTATCTTTAGATTATAAAGAGTAAGAAAGATAGCTAGAGTAGAATGTTTCCTTTCCAAGGAATCAGAGGATAGTTAGATAAAGACTCTAAGGTCTGGTTTAGCTAAAGAACCCTTATTCTTATCCTTCTATAGCTTTGAAGTACCAGTAGAGAGAGAGAGAGAGTAGGGTATTATTACTAGTATACTTTTAGGCGCTAAGGCACCTTTTACAGTCTATGAATATAAAAAAATTTCAACCGAGCCTAGAGAGAGGGGAGGAGTCGTAGATAGTGTAGAGCCCTCTCTATATATAATAGAGGAGGTTTCTAAGATCAAGGGTAGTAGAGAGGGTATCTCTAAAGTATATACTTAGTGGAATAGTAGGCTGATATCGGCAACTTAAGTATAAAAGGCTCGGAGGTAGAGAAGAAGGTTAGGAGGGGCTTTGTCAAGAGCAGTGCTTAGGTGGTGATCTACAGCTTCTGTAGTTCCTCTGAAGAAGGTTTAGCCTATAGTACTACGCTTAAGAGCTTTAGAAGTTACTAAGACAAAGTGCTATTATATATTCGGAAAAGGGGGGATCAGGCGCCCTCTCTCTTTTCCTAGGTCTCTTCTTAGAGGCGTAGGTAAGGCTGGAGGCCTCTTAAAAGAGGTCTCTATAGAAGGAAATCAGCTTATTAAGTGCGAGTAGATAAGAGCGAGTGATTTAGAACAAAAAATTCGATCTACGGAAAAAGGTATATATGAGATAGATTACGTATTTAACTCTTATATTAGCTACTTAAATATTAATAGCTTCTTAATAGATAGTAGCTTTCTAGTACTTAGTAGTTATACTACTAGTAGTACTTAGAGTAACTATTAAGATTAAACTTTCTAGTTATAGCTAAGCTAAATCTTCTCTAGCTTACTACTACTTATATAAAACTAATAAAAGTAATATAACTAGTAACTCTACGACTTTTAATAACCTCTCTAGTTAAAAGAAATATAAGAAAGAATATAAACTACTCTTAGCTTACTATTACTTATATAAAACTACTTTTAATAGTCTCTCTAGTCTAAAGAAATATAAGAAAGATTTCTAGTAGACTTATATAGTATACCAGAAGATCGCATATTCTATAGCCGGAACATGTCGTTCTCGTAAGGAGTATCTCGTATGACCAACGGAAAAGGAGTCGATGTTGTGCTGAATTCATTGTCAGGAGAGGGACTTCTCGCTTCTTGGGAGTGTATCGCACCGTATGGTCGGTTCATCGAAATTGGAAAGAAAGATATTCGCGCAAGTGAACGGCTCCCCATGCTTCCATTCGCCAGGAATGTTACATTTTCTGCCGTGGATATGGCTGCTATTACGAAAGAGAGACCTTGGTACATGAAGAAGCTTCTTGGTATACTCTTCGAAAAGACGGAACAAGGAATATTTTCTCCCGCGAAGCCCTTACAAGTTTACCCACTTTCCGAGATTGAAGATGCTTTCTGACATATGCAGAATGGGCATATGCAGAATGGGCAGAGTATGGGAAAGCTAGTTATTGAAATCAGTAGGGACGCAAGCGTCAATGTAGTTTCTCCTCCCCTCCTTCGACGTTTAGAACAAGTCTGACGAGTATAGGCAATCCTTGCAACTAAACCAAAGAAGATCTTTGAACCGGATGCCACCTATGTTATTGCTGGCGGATTTGGTGGAGTTGGTCGAAGTATTTCTCGCTGGATGGTACACCGTGGTGCTCGAAACCTCGTTCTCTTATCTCGAAGTGGACCAGAAAACAAGCACTCGTTATCAATCAAGGAGGAACTGAAATGCGCCCGGATAGAGACACCAGCCTGCAATATTGCAGATATGGAAAGACTATCTGCTTGCTTGCAGACATGCTTAAATACTATGCCACCATTGATGTGGTGTATTCAAGCAGCTGCAGAAGTTCGAGTAGGTTCACATACAAATTGGCCTTCAACTTGTGCATGCGTTGACTTGAATTTTAATAGAATGGCATGTTCTCCAATCTATATTTCGAAGACTGGGCTGCAAGTTCACTCTCGAAGTTTGAAGGATCATGAAACCTTTACACTCTCCTTCCTTTGGGCATGGACTTCTTTATACTTTTATCCTCACTCTCTGGAATTGTCGGTCGAGAGACGCAAGCGAGCTATGCTGCTGAAAATACCTACATGGATGAATTAGCACAGTATCGGGTCGCAAAAGGAGAGAAAGCAGTGGCCATAGATCTCGGTATTCTCGCGGATGACGGCATGCTTGCAGAGAACAAACCACTCATGGAAATGGTTAAGAGCACTGGGGCTTCGATCCCTATCTTTGCTAAAGACCTTGACGCGCTTTTGGATTACTACTGCACTCCCCAATTGGACTTACTTACAGCAACACAATGCCAGCCTGTCATTGGTCTCGAGGTCCCTGCCAATATCACTTCTAGGAATCTTGAACCTCCGCCATTCATGTACCTTCCCACACTTCGTCACTTATCTCAAGTTTCAAGCAACAACGTCTCCTCGTCAAACTCAAATACTCAGACTACTAACCTTTCTGTACTATTTTCTACCGCCGACTCGGTGGCTGAGGCTGGGAGGATGGTAGCAAAAGCGTTGATAGACAGACTCTCTTCCACAATTGCGGTACCAGTAGAAGACATACGAGAAGATAAAGCTATGCATAACTATGGAATTGACAGCTTGGTGGCTATTGAGGTTCGAAATTGGTTTGCGAAGAAAGTCTGTGCGGATATTGCAGTTTTTGATATTCTGGGAAACTCATCTATCAAAGAGGTAGCAATATTGGCTGCGGGGAGGAGTGAGTACAGGAATAAAGACTGGGTTGGAGGAGACTAAGCTAAGATGGCGTATGTGAGAATATTTGTGATGCAAATTTTGATATCAAAGTTTTTTCGTACACATTTATAGCAGGATCCCTTTCTAATATACCAAGTCCGTTTCCCCACCTTGTGTGAAAAAGGATAAATTGATATACAATTTAGTATTCTTTCCAATCAAATTTCGAATCCCATTCAGTGGACAGAAGAATATATTTAAGAAGGGTAATCTTGCCTTGGAAAGTTTAAAGAGATTGCCCAGCTGAAAATCTCCATAACCTACATTGTCAACCCCTCCTCAACTATTTTGAAGGAAAGGTGGCCTGAAAATATGTTTCTCGCTTAGGAATTAGTGGGTCAGAAAGTTCAACCTTCAAAGAGCCTTCAAATCGCACGAAGGTGGTAGCATACCTAGAGGGATTTATAATATATTGATTGATCCTTCAAATACCATCCCCAAAAAACCGCCACTCTTCCCCATGAAAGTTGCCTTGGTGAAAAAAAATCGAAGAAAAACCGTGACCAAATTTTATTTCTCAGATATTGAAAAGAGACAAAAGGGAAGTTGCTAGCGTGCTTGCTAGCGTATTATAGATACCCTCGGACGGAATCTAGCGGAGTGTACGGCCAAAACAATCTCCAACGTGCTTTTATTGGCAGGCATATATTTCCTCGGATCGGTGGTTGTGACGGCAGGGGTCTCTGGTGTTGAGGGTGATGGGACGTTAACCCTTGACGGGGGCAGACTCCTGGAGAGGACAGTCAAAAGTAAAGGTTGGGGGTTTGGCTGTAGACGAAGAACTGAAATTAAGAGGAGGGGGATGCTGTGGCCATTGGCGAGGGTGGAGGTAGTTTTGGGATCGATAGCTGGCAGGTGATACCCATTCTCTTGATATAAATCGAATACTGAACCTTCAGCTATTTAATTTAATTATCACGTTGTTTCTTCTCTTAAATTACTCTCTAGGATTACTCTCCAGGAAAATGAGCAAAAAGAACAGAAACAGCTTTCTAAGTAAAGAAAGTGTAAGTCTATATGGGTGCTATTGTTTGCCTTCGGTGCGAATCGAACACACAACCTCGTCATTTCATTATATGAGAAGATATAATACTAGTGACGCGCTCTACCATTGAGCTACGAAGGCTTTGAGTTGTTTTTTAATATATACAAATTCCCTATTCTAAAATATGAGCATTTGTTAATGATCTGTGGGGCTGGTGGGGCTAGATATTGGTCCAACGCTTCTAAATTAGTTGTGGTTGGTGGGGTAAAGTAGCGGTGTAGACTCGGCTAAATTATACGATACTACACTACCTAAACTTTGATTCAACACAACCACTAGAAGGTAATAAAAGTGTTGAGCAGGTTCAAAGGTCCAAGTAGGAATGGCTTGGAACAAACTGATCTTTGAATGTGAAAAGACAATTGTGAATTACATCATAACTTTTACCGTAACTATTATGTATCAGCTTTCTGTTTCTGTTCTCTCCTTGCCGATTTCTCAGCCTTCTTTGCCTTCTTCGCTGCTTTCTTAGCCTCCTTTCGTGCTGCTTCTTCCTCCTTGGCTTTTTTGGCCTCCTCGCTTCCAAACGCTTCTCTCCACTCATCTCCTTTCTCAGGTTTGATGCGACTGAACAAATGTTTTGCTTTGCCGATCTCATGACCGGGTTTTATCAAATCAGCAGTCCAAACATCGGGAATCGGGAGTGGGTCGGCTTGAATTTGTTCGTTTATTGATTTTGCGGTTTCTGGCATATACGGAGCAACAAGCGAGGAAAGTAAGTGAACCAGATTTATGGCAAACCCAATCAGGCCAGCACATTTTGTAGGATCATTCTCTGCCAGCTTATTATTGAGACCATTGGCTGAAAGAAATTTGTGACCTTTTTGAGATATTTGAAATACGATAGATATACCAGTACGTAGTTTGACGGCGTCCATCTCTTGTAAATATTGTGTCAAGAGGATGTTGATCTCATTATTCCAACTCTCGAATGGGTATTCAGAGTAACCCACGTAGTCTGGCACAAAGCTATTGTAATGTTTTGAGTTTGTGAACTTTGTGACTCTGCTAACAAAATCTCCGAAGTTGTCAACCAAAAAGTTATTGTTAGAAGATATAAAAGTATCCCAATTGAACTGCTTATCGCTACGTTCTGGCCGATGCGAGAGCAAATAGTATTGCCAAACATCTGAAGCAACGCCCGGTTGTTGAGCCGAGTCACCAAATACTCCAATGCCGCGAGATTTTGAAAATTTCCCCCCTTCATAAGTGAGATATTCTGTAGTAGAGAGGTGATGAAGCTTCGTCCAATTCTCTCGAGTCCCGATTTGTGTGGCCGGGAAAATTACAGATTGGAATGCAACGTTATCCTTTCCAATGAATTGATAGAGTTCAACTTCGGGATTGTGCCACCACTGTTTCCATTCCTTGGTGTATCGTGCAGTGATAGAAACATAACCGATGCATGCGTCAAACCAAGGATATATGACTTTTTCTCCGTAGCCTGGTAAAGGTACTGCTGTTTCCCATTTCATGTCCCGTGTTATACTACGTGGCTGTAACCCTTTTTACAACCATGCTGCAGTGATCTCTTTGCCGTTATTCGACCAGGCACCCTTCTTTGAGGATTCATCGAAGAAGCTTTCGATCTCAGGTTGTAGTTTATTTGATTCGAATAAAATGTGTTTCGTGTCTCTGGTAACTGGAGTTGCACCGTCGACCTTGCATCGAGGATTTTTGAGATCCGTTGGATCGAGAAGTTGTCCACAGAGGTCGCATTGGTCACCACGAGCATCCACGTAACCACAATGTGGACACTCCCCTTCCACGAAACGATCTGCGAGAAATGAACCATGCTTTTCACAATAAAGTTGCGTTGTACTTTGTTCTTGTAAAAAGCCGCTACCTTGCAGTTTGAGAAATATATCTTGAGTGATTTCCGCTTGAAGTGTAGTTGTTGTCCGGTCGAAAATGTCGAAATCGATGTTGAACCATTTATACACAGCTGCATGTAGGACATGATATTTGTCACAAAGCTCTTTTGGTGTACATCCCTCGAGGAGAGCTCGTGCTTCAGTTGTTGTCCCATACTCATCAGTACCTAGGATTTCTGAAGGTTAACATAAAACTGGGACCGCCTGCGACAGTAACCTACCACAAATATAGAGAGAATTTATTCCGCGACCCTTACAGTATCTGGAAAAAAACGTCCGCTGAAAGCACCGATCCGATGAGATTTCCAAGGTGTGGGACATTGTTAACGTATGGCAGTGCACTGGTTATGACGATGTTGCATTTTCCGGGCTCTGGGAGAATGGTCCCCGGGGCTTTCAATTGTTGAGCCATTTTGAGGTGGTCTCAGCTATTTTGTCAAGATAATTATAACGTTTCTAGGGGCCTGCTTTAGCCTCTCTATCCTTCTAAAAGCTAACTCTATTTAGAAGAAGAATAAAAATAGAATTACTATTACGAGTCTAAACTTGTATACTATCTTAGCTATTAGTCTAATTGAATCTGTTAATAGAATTTAGTTAAGAAACCTATTGTGACAGTCCCAGTCACATACGACTGGATCACGTGATGGAGGCTGGATCACATGCCGAGGTTCTATCGAAGTCTCGCTTAGTGTATATAAATAGAGACAGAGCGTACTAACTCTCCTCTTCTCTCTTTAGTTTAGTTTTCTTCGAATATAGATACTATTCTATAAGTACTTCTTTTAATATACTTATAAAGAGCTGTTAGACCTATTAATTAAGGCTAGTCTAGTCTAATTATATTAATCTAAGTACTAACTATAATATATTAGAAACCTAATAATTATTATAATAATCTCTTACTATCTCTACTAGAAGTAACAACTTCGGATTCTCTCGTTTAATACTATTATATAGATAAATATAACAATTCTTAGCGCTATCTCTTTAGTAGACTATATATATTATAAGATAACGTATTTAGAAGTCTAGTTAGAAACTACTTCTATTTTAGTTATTATTCTACTAAAATTTAAGTATCTTTAAACTACGATACTACTAAACTAGTTTAGAAGTATTAAGATATAAAATTCTAAAATATAAAAAATATGAAAAATATAAGCTATTTATACTTTATTCTATATATAGTAGTAGTATCTCTTGTTTTACTACTTCTTTTATTCTCTTATACTCTCTTATATTCTTGATAACTTTAATTTTATAGAATTCCTTTTTAAATAAAAACTTACTCTTATAAACTAGTATATTATACTACTTATACTAGTTTAAAGTTTAATATATATAAGATAGACGTACTTCCTTAGAAATTAGTTTACTTAAAAGTATATATACTCTTCCTTTAAGACTAAAGTAAACAAGAGTTTATTATAGTAATATTTAAAAGCTAATAAAATAAAAGCTACTATATCTTCTACTAAGTTTATTATATTTTATAACTCTTATATAACTAGTCTATAATATTAATCTCTTTTATTTATCTATTATATATATTAATAAATTATAGAATTAGTAGATTCTAGTAATAGTTTATAGTTTATTAAGACTTTAGTTTATATGTTTTTTAAACTTCTAGTAATAATAGAGATTAGTAGATAAAAGACTTATATATAATACGATTTACTATAGTACTTAAGTAGTATAAATATTATCACTCTCTTTTATTAAACTTACTAGTATATACTATATATAATATTAATACTAGTATATTATCTTACTAACGTGGTTTATTAGCAAGTCGATTATATTACTAAGTCGATTACTTTTTCTTAGTATAAACTTCTAAAACTTTAACACGCGTTTTCTTAACTATTTATTATAGAAATTCAAACCTAAGAAGAGCGAATTATTCTAGCTATCGAGGTTATTCGATCGTCTAAAAAACTAAGTAAACGCTCTATAGTAAAGATCTATAAAGTACTATATATAACTCTTTCTAATAGAATAGCTAGCTAAACCTACCGCCTCGATTCTAAAGCTAATTATTATAAGTTAACTAAGTTAGAAGAGAAAGTGATTATTTAGAATATACTCGATATAGATTCTAGAGAATTTATACCCCGGCTAGCTAGTATAGAAGATATAGCTAATTTTATTCTTAAATCGCGAGAGAGAAGACGCGTTAGCAAGCTCTAGGTATATTAATTTATATAACGATAACTAGATCTTAAGACGCGTTTTAATCGCGTTTATGATTTCTAAAGAGCCTTATACGAAGATCTAGAGCTAATTAGTACGTGGTTTCGACTTGTTATAAATATACAAGCGAAGTATAGTGTTTTAGACTACGACTTTTATAACTTTAACGAAACCGGGTTTATAATAGGTGTTATTTGTCCTAGAATAGTTGTTACCTATATAGATTAGCGTAGTAGAGGTAATATAACGGTACGAAACGGATACTACTACAAAAGAGGTATATAGAAGTATATTCGATAGAATGACATATCTGAATACTAGGCTCTGATACGAAGGAAAAGACTAAATTAGTCTTTCCCGATAGAGAGAAGGCAGCTATTTATAAGAGGTTCGGATAATAGTAAGTCCGGAAGCTATCTAGCTTTTCCAAAACCTGAAACAACATCTATATCGTATCCTATTCGGCACGTAGACTCGGCAATTCCAATTCCGATCAATTTCTAATAGTTCTATTATAGGTAAGACAGTTTAGCTACGTAATCGGGAATAGACTATAGCAATTACCTATATTAATAGAGAGAGCTAGAGTGTTCCTCTATTCTTAGTAGTTCAGAGTAAGAACTATCTCTCTAACTAGTATACTAACAGCGGCCTTCTATCTAACTAGGTTATTAAACCGATAAGTAATAGTTAGACAAATAATAAAACAGGTCTAGAATAGTTAAAGCACTTTAATAAATATACTACTACTTATATAAAGAGTTTATATCGAATACTAGTCTTAGATAGATATAAGAGTTATAAATCAGCTGAGTTCTAAGAGTACTATAAGATATATAATATTATTACTCTTAGACTACCTTCTTATTTATCCTATCTAACCTAGCCACTTGATATTAGATACTTTAGTATATTAAAACAGGTGTATAGTCGGTAGATTAAGACGTTTATCAAGGCCTATATTAACTATATTATAAAGGTCGAGTTCTTTCTAGCCTTTATAGTTGTCGGTATAATCAGAGTGAATAGCACTCCACGTGACCTTCTCGCTTAAGGTCTATTTAAGTAGACAGAGCAGCTAACTTTGCTCTGTATATACGAACGATAATATACTCTTTTTACATTATACTATTAGCTACTAAGTTATACCAACACTGATCAGTGTCGCGCGCGCAGATCAGAAAAACTGGCTATACGTATCGCGGTTCTCGGAATCGTAAGCTTACGTATAGTTACGTAGTTGTG
>JAPZOX010001610.1:0-10034 GCA_037952655.1 Hymenoscyphus sp. LP001 | reverse complement strand
ATAATACTTAACCTAATACTCTTATAAGAAGAGGATAAGATATTAGCTCTTAAAATAAGCTTAAAGCAAGTATCTATACTAAAGCCTTACTTTAGCTAGAACAACTAGACCTAGTAATTTTAGAAAACAACAGTCTATAGTTAGCTCTATTAGACAAGAGTATATAAGAGCTAAGCTAATTAATTAACCGGATCCTAGCAGCTAACTATATAGTAGAATTACTAGTTAATCTAAGAAGATAAGTAGATACTTAGCTAGGGGATTTTTAGCTTGAAAATAGACTACTTCTCTACTAAGGACGACTAGTGGTTCCTACCTAAGATACCCTAGTAGTAGATCTAATTAAGAAAGCTTATAACTAAATCTCCTCTATATACTCTAGCAAAGCAAAGATAATATATATCCTTGCCTAGAAATACTATTAGAAAGGACTTGCCTAGGATATAGCGTAGTATATTTATAATTACTACGCTTATAAGCGAGCCTATATTCCTCGAGACTGTATACTAGGATTCCTCTACCTACTACCAGTCCTAGACCGCCCTTAGTAACACGTTACTATAGATTTCAAGTTATTCCTAAAAGACAAGTTTAGCTATAACACAGCCTACGTAGTAATTAACCGCCTAAGTAAGTAAAGCATCTCTATTCCTTACTATAAGACAACTACTACCTAGGACATAGCCTAGTTATACGTGTTATATGTCTATAGACATCGTAGAGCGCTATAGACAATTATATTAGATAGAGAACCTTAATTCGTCTCTAATTTCTAGAACGAGTTCTGCTATATACTAGGTATCTAGATTAAGCTATCTATAGCTTTCTACTCTTAAATAGATAGATAGACAGAGATTATAAATTAGTACTTAGACTAGCGCTTACGTTCTTTCGTTAATTACTATTAGAACAACTGGTCTAAGCTCTTATCTATCATAGACTACGCCTAGCTAACGTTACCTTATAAGAGTATTAGAATGTCGCTATTTAAGCTCCTAAATACCTACTCTCTACGTACCTCGTTTAACTAGAACAAGCTAGACGTAGTAATAGTAAAAGAGAAGCTAAATTAGAAAGAGGTATAAAGAGTAGTTAGAAAGCTTTAAAAAGCGTAGGAAGCGGCTTATACGATTATAAAGGAAGTATAGAATAAGAAGCGAAGAGATATTAACCTCTACCGACGAGAAGTAGACTTTAATATAGGAGATAAGGTCTAGGTATTAACAAGGAATTAGAAGACAGAGCGTCCTAGCTATAAGCTAGACTACTAAATAGCAGGTCTATATAAGGTTATTTAGAAAGTAGGACACTCTTATAAGGTTAAGTTACTAGCCTCTATAAAGATATACCCTATATTCTTAATAGACCGCCTATGAAAAGCTTCGGACAACCCTCTGCTAGGATAAGCAAACGAACCACCTCTACCTATATAAATTATAGACGACGAGGAGTAGGAAGTAGAAGATATAGTTATAGTAAAAAAGATAAGAAACACACTATATTATAAGGCTAAATAGGTAGGACACGACAAGGATCTAGAGTAGTATCCTGCTTCTAACTTTAAGTATTCCCTATATAAGCTAAGAAGCTTCTATTTAGCGCACCCTATATAACCAGGTCCCCCGCGTCGCTTAGGTGATTGAATTAAGGCGTACGAGGATAGGTCAGATTTATATAAAGATCTAGACGATAGTATAGACGCTTCTACAAGCTTAAGAGCAAGCTTCTTTTCAAAAGAGGAGGTAATATAACGGTTCTCACCGCTACTATACTTTAGACCAGCCCCTAGCTAGAACTCGCTAAGCAGATATACTTGGTACACCTCCTGTATTTAAAGAGCTTCTAGCTTCTAAGCTTCTGTCCTTTCTTCTCTTCTCTCCTCAGCTTAGAATCCTCGAATAGACAGTTCCACAGTGCCTAACTTACACCAGGCGTAGTCGTATATTCGTACGCGGTCTATTAGCTATACGTGTTGTCACAGTATTAGAAGACAGGTTATCCTAGGTAACGGTCTTAAAGACGTCTTAATTAGTTAGTCTATTAACTTCCTTCTATTATAACTCGACGTATATTATACTATTATTAGCTACGAATACTTTAATATCGTATTCCTCTTTAATAGAAGAGAGGAAAGTCTCGATATCGCTAATAGTAACGTAGCTCTTAGTTTTATTAATAAAAGCGTCTATCTCTTAAAACAGGGTCTTAAAAGGCTTATTTTATAGTCTTAGGTGCTTTCGTAGTCTTCCTCGTCTACGCTTCTAGACTGGTTCTATTATTGATTCTAGAGAATTAGTAAGGTTATCTTATTATACCTATGTCTAGTAAAGTTAGTATCGAGTTTATAGGCGAGATTAAGGCTCTTCTTAAGGCTTAGTTCTATTGTCTATTCTATCTTTATAGGATTGTAGTATTGTCTTAAACGACGGTGTTATTCTAGAAATATCTCTAACCGCCGGTGCTATTCTAGAGTCTTTAAAGACTTCTTTAAAGTATAGCTTTACTATAGTAGATCTAAATCTTATAGAACTACTTAGTAGTAATATAATATAGTCCTTATTTTCGATTTCTTATAATAAAAAGAGGCCGGTCTAGTACTTTTTATACTTATACTAGACGAGTACTTTAGAGTTTAGTAGTAATTCCTTAATTCTACTAGGTAAGAGACTATTCCGAGTATTAAGAGTATTATTAACTTATCGCTTAGCGAGTAACTTACGTGCTTCCTTAGTAGCCTTCTTATACGTCTTAGATCTCTAGGAAATTATATACGAAGAGGTATTATTCTCAGCTATATAGAGGTAGGTACTATAAACAAGTAAAGTAGGTACTAAACCGTCAGGTCCTACTATATCGTTAATAGCTTTAAAAGCTATTTAGAGGGCAGAGGTCTTTATAAGACTAGGTTATTATTCCTAGATAATTAAGTAAATATAGCGAATCGGTCTATAGTATCGTTCTACTATACTAATAGAGTTATATACTTCTACTAGTATAGTTTTAACTTTAATTCCTATAGAATTAGTATATCTCTTGAATTCCTTTATAACGAAGTTCTTTCTAACGTCTATAGTAATATAGTCGAGAGGTTCTAAATAGATATTAATCTAACTCTTTTAGAAGATCTCCTAGGTACTCTTTATACTTATATCTAGTAGAAACTCTCTAGATTAGTATCGAGTTTCTTAATCTATAATATATAATATAGGTTTCTCTTCTAAAAAGAAGATATCTATGATTATATTATAATTAAACTTAATATCGTTATAGAGCGTAAATTTGAATCGGCTAGGTAACTTTCTATGCTTTTAGTAATACTTATAGTATTTAGTAAGGTGTTATAGAATACCTTACTCGATATCGTAACCGGTATACTCGAGTATACACTATAAGCGTAGTATAGATAGGTGACTAAAGCGCTTATAGAGACGCCTAATATCGATATCTATAAGGTAATATAGAGATTCTTATATAAGGTTATATACAGCCTTATTCTAGAGTAGAAAAGAGTGTCTAAATCGTTATATAATCCTAAAACGTTCTACTTCTTAACTCTTTCTATCTTCTTAAATAAGAACGTTCTAGAGATTATTAAGTAAGACGTATAAACGGTCTATATTGTCGATATATATAATAAAAGGTATAACGTATTTCCCGGTCGAGTAGATCACCCGGTTAAGTGGATTACAAGAACACTAAAACGCGACAACTCTAAATATATTATAATAACACTATTAAAAAAAACCCTAGCTACTTATATTAATCAATTCTTAAGGTGCCTTATATATACGAGTATTATGTCTAACCTAACTATATAAACTACAACGTCGCCGCTTGCCTTCGAAGCACTAGCGCTGTATATTATTACTACTCTCTTCCTACTAAGTTTGAGTACTTTAAACAATTTCCTCGCCTTCCTTAACTATAAGACTTCCACCTTAGTAAATACGCCTCTTTCGCTTTCTCTCCCTCCTCTTTTTAAGCTGATTTGCCTCTTATAGCGCCTTGATTTCAGCTCTTATAAGAGTAGCTTCGTATATTATAATTTAAGCCCCCTTAGCAAGCCGATCGAATGCCTTGTTAATTAATATAGGAGAGCTATCTTAGTATCGTATAATACGGTTTTTAAGATATATAGTCTAGAATTCAAGCTCTATTACGTTCTATAACGTCTTTAGAGTCCAGTTCAGCTCGTTTGTAGGGGGTAGAGTTAGTGTCTTTAGCCTTAGATCAAGGTAAGAAAGGACGTTCTTAGGGTCTTCGTACTAAGCTCTTTTATAATCGTACTTACGGCTAAATTTAATCTTAATCTCTATACAGCGTTTAACAAAGGTAGAAGTCCAATTCTTGCCTACTAGAGGCGCGTCGCGTTCAGAGAGAAGAAGGTCTGCTATTTCTTAAACAGCTGCTAGCCGGGGTAGGAATCCGCGCGAATCTAGGTCGAGAATATATCGTACAATAGCCAGCTCTTCTTAGGAGGTAAGTCTTTAAGTATTAGAGAGAGTGTCACGTCGCAAAGGTAGTCTATGTAATCGGTTATAGAAGGATGTATAGAGCACGTCGTACGCTTTAACACAAGCTCGTATACTCCTAAATTAACCTGATTTAAAGGCTTGAATAGCTAAAAGAATACAACCCTCTTGATCAGAGGGCTAGGCTTAATATAGTAGTAGCATTTTTAATTTTTAAGTAGAGTGTCGCGTTTTGGTGTTCTCGTGATCTACTCGACCGGGTGATCCACTCGACCGGGAAATACGTTATCTAAGTATATAATATAGAATTCCGTATAGCTGATTAGTATACTAATTATAATCGATCTTAAGGAAGTAGTATAACCTTTACTAAATTATATACTAATCTAGTCTTTAGTACTTTCGTTAATAGAGATATTCTAGACGTGTTTAGTATATACTAAGTACTACTTATATCCTATACTTGACTTTCCTCCTACGCTAGTATCGATTATAACTCTAAAGAAGTGATCTCGTATATACTTCTTAGTAGTAGATATAAATACTTCTTCTATAAACTTATAGAATATAGTATCTAGAATTAGTAGTAGAATAAATCTAGTAGAAGCGTGATCTTATACTAGGTTTATTAAACTAGTAGTAAGAGTTTATATACTTGAATTATTAATATATCTAATAGAAGTAATTAAGTAGTAGATAACCTCGTAGTAGATAACGTTACTATCTAAATCACTTCTACTATTCTCTATTACTATTGTCTAAAGTGTTTTAGCTATATCTTCTTCTTCTATATATTCGACACTAGTAATATAAGTATAGTAGATCTTCTTAATAAAGCTACTATCCTTTCTACGGAAGTTAGTTCTATTATTCTTTTACTATTTAGTAAAGTAACAATCCTACTCTTCTTAAGTATAGTTCTAGAATCAGTAGCCTTCCTTTCTATATATATAATACTTGTTACTCTTGCCTTTGTACTAGTAGCTATGAGAATTACTAGAATTATTATACTTATAAAAGTAACGATCGGTTATTAAAGTCTTAGTATTTAATACGTAGCTTACTTCGTAATTACAAATAGAGCTTCTTAAAAGAGTAATAGTACTTTGAAGTAACGAGTTTTATAGTAAGGTCGAGTATATACTTTAGTATTCTAGTGCTTCCTCGTATATAATAAGCAGCTTATTAGCTAATTATCTATTACTTTGTATATCCTTAGGAAGTCTATAGCGAAGTTCTTCTAATTTAGATAGTATCTTCTTAAAGTACTAGCTAGGTGTCTTTTCTGAATATTCCAGCTTAGCTTTAGTTTATAAGAATATAACACGATTCTACTTAGAGGATTAACCTCTTAAGTATAGCTTATTCTTAAAGTATAATTAGATAGTAGTAGAAAGAACTTCGTACGATTAATCTGTTCCTTTCTTAAAGACGCTAGTGTAAAAGTAGTTCGATGCCTAACTCTTAAGTATAATCGAGAAGGTAAGGTTATATACTAAGAGTGATATACTATAACGATTATATATATCCTTGAATATCCTTGACTTAAGCTTGAAGTTGTCTCTCTTACTACCGTACTTTTGTTCGTCCGAGTATGACTTTATAAGGTTACTAAGTGTAAAAGCCGGGTTGCTTATCTAGCTATTCTAGTTACTAGGATAGCTAGTTTGGTTATAGGTTACAAGAGCCGCTGGCTGGTTTATAAGAGCGTTCTAGGTTATAAAAGCGTTCTAGGTTATAAAAGCTGCTAGTAGTGTTATAGAGATAGGAATATTAGAAGCGTATACTACAGTTCCTTGACTAATCTCTAGGAATCGGTTAGAGTAAGCTTTAATATATATATATCTTATAGCTATCTCTTTTAACTTGGTTTAATCCTTGATAACTTGTTGTCTTAGCTTCTTAATAGTCTATTCTGTTCGGTTAACCTCTTAAGCTATATTATAGAGTACTCTTAGTATAAGTGCCTTATATCTATCTATCTCTACCTATACGCCTCTATTACGTAGTAGCTTATATATTATAATAAGAGTGTTTCTTACTATACCTACGAACTTTGATTTAGGCTAATCGTCAAAGTCTATATAGTATACTTCCTATAGATAATCGTTATCTATATCATCGACGTTGTAATCCTCTATCTTCTTACTTATATAAGCCGTGGCTTCCTTATCCTCAACCTACTATAGTAGTGGTGCTATAGTATCGAGGGGTTTCTAGTATTATTAGATAACTAGACGTGTGTTGCTTTTAGTGCTTATAAGTTACTAAGACCGGGTGAATTGTCTTATTGTTTTAGTGCTTTTATAAGTTACTAAAATCGGTGAATTGTCTTATTGTTTTAGTGCTTTTGTAAGTTACTAAAATCGGGTGAATTGTCCTTATATAATAGCCGCTCTTTCTAAGAGCGGTTGTATATAGAGTGGTATTACAAGTCGAAGAGGTTGTAAGGTTATAAGGATGTATTATAAGTCGAAGACGTTATAAGGTCGTAAGAGTGTTGTAATTCGGAGAGGTTATAAGGTTGTAAGAGTGTATTATAAGTCGAAGAGATTATAAGGTCGTAAGAGTATTACAATTTAGAGAGGTTATAAGGTTATAAGAGTGTTGTAATTCGGAGAGGTTATAAGGTTGTTATAACTATACTATAAGTCCTAGAGTTTGTAGTAGTATTGTCAGAGGTGTAACCAGTAGAAGGAGTCTCTTCTAAGAAGAGAAGTCTACTTTATATAACTACGTAACTATACGTAAGCTTACGATTCCGAGAACCGCGATATATATAGTTAGTTTTTCTAATCTACGCGCGCGACACTAATTAGTGTTAGTATAACTTAGTAGCTAATAGTATAATATAAAAAGAGTATATTATCGTTCGTATATACCGAGTAAAGTTAGCTACTCGGTTTACTTAAATAGACCTTAAGCGAGAAGGTCACGTGAAGTGCTACTCGCTTATTATTATACCGACAACCTTAGATATAGTAGTAGATACTATATATTTATAACTAAACGAAAAAGGAAAACTAATACTTATAACGTATTTTTCTAAAATATTTAACTTAGCTTAATAAAACTATAGTATCTATAATAAAGAACTATTAGCTATTGTTTTAGCTCTTAAAAACTAGAGAATTTACCTCTAAAGTATAAAGTATCTAGTAATAGTACTTACTAATTATTTAAACCTAAAAACATTTATAATAACTAAGGAACTTATTACTAGATACTTAGTTAGATAGTCTAAAGCCTTAGCTAGATTTAAGATAATTATTCGATATATTAGTAGTATAAGTAATATATAAGCTAATATATTAAGCTAGAAGCTAGGATATAAAGATAATAAATAGTATATTAGTATAGCTATACTAAAGTATAATAATAATAGTAACTTAATACTAATAATTTATAAAATTATAGTTACTTACGTATTTAATCTAAGAGAGCCTTAGTATAATAGAATTAAAAGAGCTCTTAAACTAAGAATATAGAGAAGAGTTCTCTTAGGTATTTAAAGTAAAGAGATAAAAAATAGACTTATCTTATATAATAATAAAATATTTATACTAGATAATTTAGTAAAAGACTTTATATAAGAATAATATAGAATACTAGCTTATAGCTATTAAGAGGTCTATTAAACTTTATAAAAGATAAAATAAAACTACTACGTTAACCGGTTATTAGTAGTAGTTAAGAAAGTAATAGTAGAATATAATACTTATACTAGAAATAAGACTACTTCTTAAATAACTATAACCTATTCGCGATTACCTAGCTAAACTTTTTTACGTCTTCTATATATCTCTAAACTTATAATAATAAGCTAAGATAATATAATATCTATTATAAAACTAGTCTTATTAAAATTATATATATTCTCGTCTATAATACTATATTTATTCTTAAATAACTATATAAGTATAAACTATAGACTAATAATCCGCGGATCTTTAGTTAAAGCTTACTAATAATTATAAGAACGACTCTATTAAGTTTTTAGCTTAGGTATATACTAAATAAAGTTGTCTAGCTAGTTTCTATTTATAAGCTATCTATTATACTTCTTTAGTAAGTTATTTGTTAGTTTAACTTAGTAGTTAATAACGTGATATAAAAAGAGTATATTATCGTTATAACTATCGTTGATATATATAGAGTATAGTTTATACTTAGTTCTACTTAAATACCTGCCTTTCTTACTAAGCGAGGAAGTTATATATAGTAGACGTTATATATAGTGCTATTTACTGAATATTATATCGACATTATTAGCTATATCTTATACTATATCCTTTATAGATAAAAACTCTCTCGAATCCTACTCTAATATATATCTAATTATCGCCTTCTTTTCTAGCTTTGTAAGTTTCTTTAAATTAGGCTTATAATCGCGTCTTAGTTAGATTCTAGCGTATTAGCTTGAAATAGTAGATCGAGGGGTATTATAAGCCTTTGTAACACTTTATTAAGTAATTAATACGTCTTTTTTAAGTAGTTAAATAGCTAAGTTAATCTTGTTTTCGTTAGAAGATATTTAGATATTATTTAGTAGAGATAATATAACTAGAAGTTAATAATTATTATAAAGTTTGAAAAGTAGCTAGCTCGCTTAGGTAGCTAACTCGCTTATAAAATATATTAACGTTATCTATAAGCGAGTATAATATATAAGTGAATATAACATAGAATCGTACTACTCTAATAAAAATTATAATTAACTATCTATAATAAACAAAATTAATTAAAACTACTCTAATTCCTTCTCTTTAGATATATTAATATTAATTTCATAAGTACGTATATTATAACTAGTATTACTATATCGTTTATAGCGTCGTTCTCTTAGTTAGAGTCTAGTAGCTACCTCTCTCTCTTTATTCTCTTTCTATTATATAGTACTCTAGATATTCTTCTAAGATAAAAGGTTCTATCTCTCTTATAAAGTTAATATTCCTTCTTAATAGACACGTGTCTTTCTAGCTCTTTAACGCTTACTTAGGGTTTTATTTACCTCTCGAAGGTCCTAGACCTCTGTCTTTAATAATATAACCTAGTATATTATTCTATATATCTCTTTTGTAAATTAGTTAATTACCTAGAAAATTAAAGTCGACGAGCTGTTTTAATATATAGAAATATAAGATTTTAGGAATTTATATTATAAAGTCGCTTTAATTAGATTATTCAAGGTCTTTGAAACCTATAGAGGTAGGTTAATAGCTGATTTAGAGAGTATTAGTATACGTAGCTTAATATCTAGTAGAGATATTATACTTTCTAGATTAAATAGAATAAGCCTAGCTTCTTAGAAGCTCTCTTGAATATTTATTAGCGTTATAGCTTACTAGAAGGTAATATAGAAAGCAGGTAAAAAGTCGGCTTTTATAATATATATAATATATCTCCGTATTATATCTTTAATATACCGACTATATACCTGCTTTAGTAGGCTAAAATAACTAACGTTAAGAGGCTGAAGAAGATAAAACGAATAAGAAGATATATAAAGAGTAATAATATTATTCTCTTTATAATAAAGCTTAAAATCTGTTAAGTAGTAGC
>JAPZOX010001609.1:0-10036 GCA_037952655.1 Hymenoscyphus sp. LP001 | reverse complement strand
TCCTAGGATAGGTATTTAGCCTAGGAAAAATAGAAATAGATCTAGTAAAGATCTAAGACATCTTAAACTAGAAATTACTAGAGAATGTAAAAGATATACAGTCCTTCCTTAGATTTATAAACTTTTGCTGTCCGTTTATATAAGACTATATAAAGATTACTAAACTAATATTAAGACTAGTTAAGAAAGCTATTAAGTTCATATAGAATAAATAGACGAAGGAAGCTTTTTAGAAAATTAAAGCAAAGTTTATAGAAAAACCTATTCTATACGATTTCGACGTAGATAAACCTAGTATAATCGAAACAGATGCCTCGAACATAGTAGTAGGTACGATTCACCTATAACTAAATAATAAAGAGAAACTTATACCTATTATATATTATTCTAAAACATTTAATCTAGTATAATAAAACTATAGCATCTTTAACAAAGAATTACTTACTATAGTACTAGCTTTAGAATACTAGAGAATCTATTTATAATTAGTAAAACATCTAGTTATAATTCTATCTAACTATAAGAACCTTAGAACGTTTATAATAACTAAGGAACTTACGACTAGGCAGTTAGCTAGATAGTCAGAGATATTAGAAGGATTTAATATTATTATTTAATATATAAAAGGAACGTTAAATGCTTAAGCTAATACTCTTAGCTAGAAACCTAGATATAAGAGAAACAAAGAGTATAAGAAGATTACGATCTTAAAAACTCTTAAGAATAGAGACTTAGTACCTACTATATATAAGATAGTAGTAATAAATAATATCTAGATAGATAAAATTTAGAATATATATAAAGGTTATAACTAGTATATAAAAGGGAAACTATAGGTTCCTAGCTTATATATAAAGGAGTTCGTATAAGAATACTATACTACGCTAGCTTATAGCTATTAAGGAATTTATAGAACTCTCTAGAGGATAAGATAATACTACTATATTAATCGATTATCTATAATAGTTAAGGAAGTAATAGCGGAATATAATACTTATACTAGGAATAAGGCTTCCTGCTATACTCCTTATAGACAAATGAACACTACTCTAATACCACAGGTACCTTAGAAATCAATATCTATAGATTTTATTATTAAACTACTAAAATCTAAAGATCTAATAATAAGAGTTAAGTATAATATAATCCTAGTTATTATAGAACGACTTATAAAGTATATAATTCTAATAGTATATATAGAATTAAGTATAGCTAAGGAATTAGTATTTACGTTCCTTAGAGAAGTAGTCTTAAGATATAGACTATCTAAAGAAATACTCTTAGATAGAGACAAGCTCTTTACCTCTAAATTTTAGATCGCTCTTATAAAGCGATTAGGTGTAAAAAGAAAGCTCTCGACAGCTTTTCACCCTTAGACGAATAGAGGAAACGAACAGATAAATTAAGTAGTTAAAACATACCTTCGTTATTATATAAACTACTAGTAAAACAACTAGGTAGAACTACTGCTTTTAACACAGTTCGTCTATAACAGTTTAGTAACGGAAACAACACTTATTATACTATTCTACACCAACTTCGGATATAAATTATTAGTATACCGAGAACTACTGTCTACGACTATTAATAGTCAACTTGCTCGTATTTAGGTCTTAAAAATTAAGAGGTTATATAAGGAACTTATAAAGGATTTGTAGTTTATTACTAAAAGGAATACGTACTACTATAATAAACGACGTAGTTAGAAGCCAACGCTAAAAAAGAGGGATAAAGTCTACTTAGTATAAAAAAACATCGATATAAAAAGACTAAGTAATAAACTAGATTATAAAAAACTTAGACTATTTAAAATTAAATATATTAGAAGACCTTTAAATTATAAATTAGTACTACTAAGGATAATAAACATCTATCTAGTATTCTATATATCCCTACTCGAACTAGCACTACCGGGAGTACTACTAGCCCTACTCACGGAAATTCAACTAGTAAACCTAAACGCTGAATATAAAGTCGAAAGGATTCTTAACTACAAGATCATTAGAGGTAAGATTAAGTATTTAATTAAATAGTTGGATTACCCATATTCAGAAAACACTTAGGAACCTAGAAAAAACATTAGCCAGTACTCAGAGGAACTTTAGGAGTTCTACCGTCGAAACCTAAGTCTACCCACATTACGTGGTTAGCAGGAAAGGACTCAAGAAAGGCTAGGTCGAGGCCTAGAGCGAAGGCAGGGTCGGAAACGTCGGGCGTAGGAAGGGCGGCCAGCCTAGCAGCCTCTTCTTCCATCCGCTTCTTTTCTTCCTCCTTCTCTTTTTTCCTTCTTTCTAAATCTTCAGCAGCATCTAACTCGTCAAGCGAGTTAAGACCGGCAGCTATCATCCTTTAACGCTTCTCGTAGAGTTAGCGTTTTTGTTTCTTCAGCCGACGAATGTAAGCCATAGCCTCGGCCATGATCGTATGGCTCTTCTCCTCTTCATCATCCAGCTACTCGATCTAGGAGTCGACGCTCTCCTACTCGTTTACTACAGGCATTCGATTAACAACGCGAATATCGTAAGACTTGTTTATAGTAGTATAGCGACTATACTGTGACAATTTTTAGTCTCTGAGACTAAAACACTCGTGTTCCTTGTCGGCATTTTTGCAGCGAGTATATAGAGCCATTTTCTTGCCGGATAAATTGATTGCTCTACTAAGGGCTTCGTAGTCAGTTCGTCGTAGGGAACGGAGGGTATTCATATTGAAAAGGAGAGAAGGCTACTAGCCTTCTGACGATATTTCTTAGGTCGTACTTAAGCGTAGGGACACGCTAAGCTAAGAAGGGGATAGTGTTACGAATCACGTGCACACGTGATGAGTGAAGACTAGGCAGCGTCCTGACAGGTTAAGCACTATCGGAATACTCTTATAGTAGATAAGGATCGGTTAGGTTAGCTAAGCGATCCAGGGATTTCTTTTGGTTATAATCACGTGACGAGAGTTCGCTAGACGGGGCGACAGGTCTAACAGTCTAGCAGCGACGGAGCGACTAAGCTAGCGAGCTAGCATGAGGGATGAAGCTTCTATATATACAGGCACGTCTGCTATCTAGATAGGAGCTTCGTGCTCAACTTTAGTTATCAATCTTATTATCTTATTTAACATCTTTGATACAAGTAACGAGTTCACTTCTAAGTAAACAACCCGGCGCATCTGTACTTCTTACCTGCATACCAACCTTCAAGACTTAGTCATCTTTGTTTAGTTCGTCTAAGTTTCGTTACAAGTCTCTAGATACTAGCTTAAATATCTTATTCTTACTAGAGTAGCTACTTTTAACTAGATCGTAGATTTTCTAAAGAAGCTAGACTCTAAGCTTAGTATCTAGAATATATAGTCTATCTTAAAAGTAGAGCTTACTCTTAGTAATACGATATTCTAATAAGGCTATTTCCTTTAAGTAAGGCGTATAGTTTATTCTATTTATCTTCTTAGAAACACGAGTCTAAAATTAGTCTTCTTAATAACCTTTATAAAGAAGTTAAGTAAGTTTAAGATTATCTAGCTCTAGCTCTTCTAGGTCCTCTTCTATAGGTTCAGATTCGTTCTAAAGAGGTGTTATATATATAGCTAGGTTTAAATTATAAGGTTTTAGAAGTAATTACTACTAGTATAGTACTCGAGAGTTGTTAGATAATAAGAGTAGATCTTAGAAAAGCCTTATTCTATTATCTGCTTTTACTATTACTTTTCTAAGTACTAGCTTAATAATAAAGTTAAACTAAGAAAGGAATTTACTCTAGTATACTACTTAGTAGTAGATAAGCTACTTTATAGTTATAAAGTATTTTAAATTAAAGTAATTAGTAATAACTAAGATTAGATAAGCTGTTTCTAAGAGTTCTAAGTACTATACTTTAAAAGCTTAAATAATAGTAAGTAGCTCTTTATTATAAATCTTATAGTTATATTTAGCTAGATTAAAGACTCTTAATATAAAGACGACTAGATATAATATACTATTATAGTACTAAGAGAGAATAGTAGTAGATACGTAGTCTAAAGAGTTATACTCTAAGATAACCTCTTTTATAAGATTAAAATAGTATAATATAAGTACTAAAGTAAATACTAACTTTAAGATCTTAAAAGCCTTAGTATATTCTTTAGTTTATTCCTGGAGTATATTTAACTTAGATAGACGATTTAGTAGCTTAACTATTTTAGAGAAGTTTCTAATAAAGTAATAGTAAAAGTTTATAAAACCTAAGAAGGCTTAGAAGTCTTTAAGATTTAAAGATATCTCCTACTAAACGATTATAGAGACTTTCTTAGAGTCTTTTCTTACTCTATCTATAGAGATAATTATACTAAGATATTAAACTTCTTAGGTTTTAAATTTATACTTCTTAATATCTAGGTAGAGGCTAGCTCTTTAAAGAGTATTAAGAACTTAGTATATATACTAGTAGTAAGAGTATAGATTATCTAAAAAGATAAGAATATCGTTAAGATATACTATATAGAAGATATCTAAGAAGAGGTATAAGACTTTATTAATCTTAGCTTAAAATAGTATAGGTATATTAGTTAAGCTAAATAGTATAACTAATAACTTAAAAAGACTATACTAAGTATTAAATACTATAAGCTACTTATCTTCTTCTTATATTCTAATATAACGTATATTATAAGCGAACTCGACAGATAAGCGAACCCGACACTTTAACGTATACCTCTAATAAAAACTACGATAATTCAACTATAACGCCTATAATCAATTAAAACTACTAGGATTCTTCTTCCTTAGATACCTCTTCTATTATTCTATAAGTATATATATTATACCTAGTCTGTCTACAATTGCTATAGCGTCGTACACGTGTTTCTTTCCCTAGCTTCCGACTAATAATTACCCTTGTTTCTTATTCTACTTAATATCTAATATCTCTCTCGTCCTGTAGGTCCTCTGCTTCTCGTTAGCTAAGTAATCCTCCTTATCGTAGACGTGTTTTCTTAGCTCTCCGGCGCTTACTAAGTGCTTTGTTTACCCGTCGAAGACTCTAGTTCTCGGCTTTTAATATTACTAGCTAATATATGATTTTCGATATACTCTTTATAAACTAGTTAATAGCCTTGTAAATATTAGTTAGAGAGCTATTCTAGTAGTAGGTAATTCGATTTTTAATTAATATAGTCTATAATATAGCTTTAGTTAGGTTATTTAGCGTCTAGGAAACCTAAGGTTAAGCGGTACCTAGGCAGGAGTTTATAAGCGTAGACGTCTTTAACTTAAGATTAAGCGTAGATATTACACTCTTAGAGTTAAATAGAAGAAGTCCAGCTCTCTAGAACCCTTCTTAAATATTACTTTCAGTTATTATAATATTAAATATAGCGTAGAAGGCGGGAAAGAAGTCGTTCTTAGTAATATAGGAAATATTAGCCTATATTATATCTTTAATTTACTAACTATATACTTGTTTTAGAGAGCTAAAACACCTAACGTTAAGTGGCTAGAGTATATAAGAAGAATAAGCGAGTATATAAAGAGTAATAATATTATATTTCTTATAGTACTTCTTAAACTCGTCTAAGTAGTAGCTCTTATAACTGTTAAGAACTAATAGGCGAAAAACACTAATAGTTTAGAGCTTTATATACTTCTTAAAATACTGAATCTAATCTATACTCTTCTCGTTTATAGTCTAACTGTTATTAGTAGTAGCGATTACCTAGTTAGGTAGAAATCCACTGTTTTAATACTAAGAGGCTAGGTGATTTTTCCTTATAATAACTATAAATAGCGAGACGTTCTAGTCTTAAGAATTAATACCCTAAATTACTATAACCTATTCTTAATTACTAGGCTATATTCTTTTTACTTTTATATACTCTTCTAAGCTTGTTATAACTATTATAGTTAAGATAACATCTATTATAAACCCGGTCTTATTAAAGTTATAGATATCTACTTTATTAATTCTATACTTTGTAATTATATTCTATATAAGCTTAAACTAGCTACGAATAACTTCTAGATCTTCGTACTTAGCTCTCTAGTAGTCGTATTTACGCTAGAAGCGTGTCTAGAGCTCTAGACGACGCTTAACAAAGTTAGAAGTCTAATGTTTACTAATACGTAATACGTCGTATATTATAAGTAGTCGATTTACTATATCTTTAATAATAGACAGCTAGAGAGGAAATCCTTTAGTAGCTAAGTCGAGTATATATTAAATAAGTACTGATTCCTCTAAGTCGGTTAATTTCCGTAAGTTAGCTGAAATATCGCGTTATAGAGGAATACTAAGTTTATAGAAACTAAGCTTATAATAACTATAAGAATATATCTTTACTACTGCTCGAGTACTTAACTTTAGGTCGTTTTATATAGCCTAGAGAGCTAAAATAATTTTCCTTTCGTCGTCTTCTTATAGTATATTTTATTATAGAGATATTAAGTATTTAGTAGAGTAGTTATACAAGTGTATTAAAGTGTCGGGTTCGCTTATCTGTCGGGTTCGCTTATAATATACGTTAATAGTAGTACTAAAATTATAGTAGTTATAGTATATAGATATATTTATAGTTATCTAGTCTATATTCTAGTAATAGAAGTAGTCTAACTAAAGAACTAGTATAGGTCTCTTAATAGCTCTAGATAAGTTTTAACTTATATATTAAAGCTTTCTAGAAAATATCCTAAGAAAGTCTCTAGATATAACTGAAACTAATAGAGAAATAGAAAGTAGTTTTATCGAAGTAGGTTTATTACTAATTATTCTTTTCCTAGAGTTACTCTTATAAGAGGCTATACTAATAAAGATAGACTTATTATAGAAGAACTTACTCTTAATACTATAGTAGAGGATATACTCGTTTAATTTTCTAGATATAGCTATTATACTATAATTAGCTAGGAAGTTCTTATACTTTATTTAGTTTTAATTCTAAGTACTAAGATAATTTATCTAAGCAGCGGTTTATATAGTACAAAGTCTTTTAAAGATCTAGCGATCTTTAATATTATATCTACTAGAAAAATCACCTTCTTCTTCAGCTATTACTCTTAGCCGAAGTTGTTATAGAGAGAAGTTAAAGATATAATTCTATAAAAGTAATAAATCGAGTTTCTTAGTATAATAGAAGAAATATATCTTAAATTCCTTAGAGTAGTATAGAAGTAGAGTTACTACTCTCTTTAGACGAAGTTCTAATAAGAGTCTCTAATAGAACGTCTATTTAAAAATATTATTTCTATATATACTATATCCTATTATAAGTATAAGCTATTTAGTTATAATCTTCTTCTAAGATATTATATCTGTTTTCTAGCTAAGAGCCGTAGGAAGTAGACCTATTATTATAGTACGTTACTAAATTATAAACTAAAAGTAGGTTTCTTTTTATAAATTTCACTGTTAGGTTCTTAAGTTATTAGCTCTTACTTTTTTAATATTCTTAATAACGTTTATATAATCGCTATTCTTCTTAAATTCGCTTATTAGTTTAGTTAGTTTAGAAATAGTAGCTATTAATTCCTTCTTTATAAGGTTTCTAATATCTAGATATACGATTATATTCTCTATATTCTTCTTTAAGCGCTCTATATATTACTATAAGTTAATTCTAATATAATTTATATTAAGAGAGATATATTTATCTACTAGCGATCCTTAGTAATACGCTCTAGCTTCTGTCTTTTAAAGTTCTATAGTCTTTTCTACTTAATATCGAGTATTAGCTTAGCTATCTAACTATTATATCGTACGTAATTCATAGCTACACTAGTTAAGATCTTCGAGTAATCTATAGAAGTATTTTTCAAGTAATCTAATAAGCCTAGGACGTAGGAGTTAGATATACGACTAGTATTATTAGCCTTCTCTAGCGCTTTTAATATATTCTCTAATTAATAGCCTAATTTATCGAGAATCGATTACTTTACTAAACGTATATATATACTCGTACTCGGTAGATCGTTATTCGTATTATACGTCTTAAGATTATAGTCCGCGTTTAATATACTTATAGAGAGAGTTATACTAGGCTCGGAGTTCTTAGATACCTTAGAGAGTTATTTAGATAGACGTTCTTATTATTAGTACTTAGCGATATATTAAGTATAGATTTATCGTCTACAAGTCCTATATTAAGAGAAGTACTAGAAAAGTATCTATCGAGTATATCTATTCTATTATTATAATCAAGTATATATATATAACCTTTAGTCTACTAGTTAGAACTTTCCTAGTAGAGTAGTAATAGAATTTTATTAGAGTATAAGTAATATATATTATTTATAAGAGTATCTAATACTTCTAACTTATTAGACTAGAAGACCGTAGATTTAGAGTCTAAGAAGTCGTTAATAGTATAGTCGCTACTAAGAGATTCTTTAACGAGATATCCGTCTAGAACCGACTTACTAGAGACTATAGACTTTCGCTGCTTAGATTTACTAACTCTACTATTTATCCTCTATATAGCAACGTAAGACCGTTTATATAAAGAAGATACTAAGTATTCAAAGGTACAGCAGGCTTCGGTAGTTATATTCTCTATACTTTATTTATTTATTTATTTCTATTTAACGTTAAGCGGATTCTAGCTCGTGTAGGCTAGGTTCTAGAAAGTCCCAGTGTTAAGCAAATGACGCTAGGGGGGTGCTCTAGGCTATAGAGGGTGTAAAAGAAAGTACGCTAATTTATAAGAGATAGTTTAAAGAGAAGCTCTACTTCTAGAACAGCTCTCGTTCTTAATTAGTTTAAAAGTATCGTAAGAGGCAGATCTTAGTATAAAACTTTGTCTTATAGTAGACCTTATAAAAGAGTTCCTCGTAGTATAGGCTAAAGAGAAGTTGTAGATTCCTCTTAGCCTTTATAAGTAGTTCCAGAGCTACTCTATTTACTAGCCAGCAAAAGAGAAGGTAGAATTAAGTTTTTCCTCTACTATACTTATACTTACCCGAGGTAAGTAGTGTGTCGAGGTAGAAGAAGCGAAGGTGATATAAGTTAAAGTCTCTGTAGCTAGAGCGAGCTGCGATTAGGCGAGCTAGGACCTCTCTTAGTAGGTGAAGTGTCTTTAGCTTTGAGGACTAGTTAACAAGCCCTAGGTCTTTATATAGACTAGGAGCTGTAGTGTTCTAGAGCTTCTTTATAAGCTGAGTCTCTAACTCTTTAACCTCTCTCTTAAGCGTAGTAGTACAGAGTAGAGAAGAAGAAGGAGGAGAAGAAGATAAAGAGTTAAGCGAGAGTAGCCGAGCGCCTCTCCCCGTAGCTCTATCCGCTATCTCGTTCCCTTTGATTCCTATATAACTAGGGCACTACCTAGTATAAACTTTCCTAGGGTATAATAGAGCTAACTTGTTAACTCTATTAAAGGTCTCTTATAAGGTACTATAAGACCGGTAGGTTAGTTGTAGTATTACTTCGAGGTTATTAAAGCAGATCTAGCACTTCCTAGCTAGGGGCTAGAAGGAAGAGGAGATAGCTAGTTCTAGTCTATAAAGAGCAGCTCTAGCCTCTGTATCGTAGATCTTAAGTGCTGTACCGAAGGAGTAAACCTTAGTATTAAGGATAGCTCCCTCTCTTATTAGACAGACACCTCCGCCAGTTCTCTTATCGTCTAAGCGAGAGCCGTCGGAGAAGACAACTAGGTCTGTATCAGAGACAGTAGTAAGGAATTCAAGGAATCTAGCTTTATAAGAGTCCTTGGTTCCTCTAGAGTTAGGCCTCTCTATTTCTAGAAGGCGGGCTTACTAGTCAAAGCCTCTATTCCACGGTGGGTCTTAGAGAGGGTCGATCTCTTCAGAGAGAGAGAGAGCCTTATAAGCACGATAAGTAAGCCTAGCTTTAGAGCAAGGGTTGTTAGTACAACGTTTTAGTAGGTAAGCTAGGTCGGGTCGTCGAGTCCTAGCTTCGAGTGCTTTGCTTCTACTTATAAGACTAATCTCAGAGGTAAGGAGGCCGGATTCTATAAGAAGTACTAAGGTAGGAGTAGTCTTATATACTAGGAGGATAATCCTAGCACACTTAGCTACTACTCTATCTAGTAGAGTGAGATAGCGGCTAATTCAGTTGTTTTT
>JAPZOX010001608.1:0-10055 GCA_037952655.1 Hymenoscyphus sp. LP001 | reverse complement strand
CCCCCCCCCCCCCCCCCCCCCCCCCCCCCCCCCCCCCCCCCCCCCCCCCGGGAAAGAAAGATTGGGTGTGAGGTGTGTGTTCTTCGACGCTAGAAAAGATGCTGGTCCAACACAGGCACATGCATGGCATGGCATGGCATGGCCCATCTCGTACAGAGACCCTGCTGCACAGATTTTGTTTTGCTCACTTAGCTGATCTTGGCAGGCTGATTTCGGAAGCAGAAGAGGGAAGCAGAAGAGGGAAGCAGAAGAGGGAAGTAGAAGCAGAGCAGAAGCATAAGAGATGATGATGCATCGGATATCGTTGGCATTAGTTACCAAAACATGGCGTGCTAAGCCTGCTAACGACGGCGGGCGGGCGAGTCTTCAACGTTGTCCGCCACGCCGTCTCTTCGGCTTGAACCCAACGCAGGCCAGGCTAGAAACGACTGACATGCAGTCTAGCCAGTCTAGTCCTTCGTTTTGGGCTTTTTCAGTGGAATGACCAGCCTATGAAAAGTGCTTGCAGGCAGCCATCCTTTTCCCAAAAAACCAATTGTCTTGGGAGGACGAAGCTGTCGGGCGTAGAAGTTGCAGTGCCACGACAGAAACGAACCCATACGAAACCCCACGCTTCAACCCTCACGAATCACCGCCTACTCACTCCCGAGTATATGCATGCAGAGCTCGCATGGAAAAAGAAAAACAAAGAGAAAAACAAATGCCTCTCCCAACCAACCCTGTCCCATGCTGATGTGTTGTTTCCAGGACTGAAGCGACGAATCATGCAGCCCTGAATCTCTCACGGTTCGCTCCGACGACAAGCTCTCTCTTCCTCTCTTCCTCTCTTCCACTGAAAAGGCAAACAGAAGTGAGGCGAACGAGGCACCACCTCGCTCTTTCCGCCTCACCGAAATGCCCTCCTCTCACTGGACCACCACGCAACCAAAGGATTCCTTCTCGCAAAAGCACTGGACGCAAGCAAGCAAGCACCAGCACCACTCCACCACGGTGAGGGGTGAGGGCTGGCTCACGATGCAACACGTTGTGCGCGATAATTGGGAAAATGGTTCGCATTTCGACGCCCCGTCAGCATTTCCCCGTCACGTCGACCCATCCATTCATTTCACTGGACGACATCTGAATTGATGAGGATAACGCTTTGGTTGTGTCAAACATGGCCCACCAACCATATGCCATCTCGACGCTGACCGAGTCGACGCTTCAACATAAGAGGTGCAGTAATGCCATCCGAATGTTTGCTTCGAGCGACGCCCGCAGGTAGAAGGCATCTCGGGCAATGGTCCGCATGTCCTCTCTGGTCTGAGATTTTGTTTGCAAAGAGGCAGCCCAGATACCAAAGGTCGGTCAGACGCTACCTGTCCGAGTTGGGATTTCAGGTTACTTTGACGTCGTGTCAACAAGTCATTTTATCCTTCAACATGGCTAGATTCTGACTTTGGTCAATAATGCCCTGATGCCCGATGCCCGATGCCCGATGCATGCCGAACTCTGCCCTTCTCTTCTATTGTTGGCACCCGATAAATATTGACTTTGCCTGACCAAGTTTTGGGTGATGCCCGATTCCAGAGCCTTTGTGATTTAAGAACTCTTCTGCACGTGCTTTCAATGCGAGAATCCTAAAGGAAGGACAGAGCTCGGAGACTTGCCGATATTGTTGATTTGGGATGTTGAGACTCATCGAATCCATGTTTCCAGGTTGAAACAACCTTCGGAAGTCACCTCACTCGTCTGTAAATACTGGTAGTTTTCAGATGATATACTTTGGATCAATGATATTCCTTCCGACTTCCCCGAACTTCCCCCTTCACTTTAGCCGAGATTCACCCAGCTCGTGCTTTGCGCCACAGTGGCTGTCGGATTATCAGATAAGCAGTTGATGACAGCTTGGACATATGGAAACTCCAACGGCTTGGGGGAATGCTAGCTAATATAGCTTCAGTCCTTCACAATTCCATATGGCAACATGCGCTCACTCACTTCAGCCTTGTTGGCGGTAGCCCCAGTAGCTTTTGCAAGTCAATCATCCTTCAGTGTCCATGATGACTTGCTAGCATTTCCACAAGTACATGTCCAACTTCCCCCTCGCTTTGCGCCTCACTAACAATGGATAGTATGAAGTGGTCTTTTCGGAATCTCTAATTTCAGACACAGCAGCGAAACTTATAGTCGAACAAGCCTCTTCCCACATCCGCGAACCCCGTCAGAGCTCGAGTACTGGCATCGAATCTCGCAATCATGCAGGCAAAGAAGCAAACAAAGCAGAAGAAGATCGACCTTTCGACCCCGCCCAGGAAACCTACGAAATAATGCACTTGGATGGCGAAAAATACCTATGTACAATCCCAATTGTCGATACCCCTCCCAGAAATGAAACCTCAGAAGCCGAAGCAAAGGCGGCGGAACAGAAGGAACTAGCTCGAGCCACAGACAGAGGATGGGAGCTACTCCAAGATTTAGAAGGGAACTGTCTATACTATGTTTCGGGATGGTGGTCATATGCCTTTTGCTATAATGCAGAAATCACACAATTCCACCAATTACCTCCCCAACCCGGGAAGCCAGCACTCCCACCCGTCCGCGATACAACAACCAAAGAATTCGTCCTCGGCCGAGCAAAGAAATCCAAGTCCAAATCAGACGAATGGAGTAACTCAGTCTCCCCCCAAAAACCTTCTCGTCACGAATCTCCCAAAACAGAATTGCAAGTCAAAGGCGACACCCGATACCTAGTACAGAAAATGGAAGGGGGAACAACCTGCGATCTCACGGGCAAACCACGAAGAGTAGAAATCCAATTCCATTGCAATCCTCAAGTCACCGACCGAATCGGATATATCAAAGAAGTCACTACTTGCTCCTACCTGATGGTGGTTTACACCCCTCGTCTTTGCAACGACATAGCCTTCATGCCCCCGAAAGACAACAAAGCACACCCCATAAACTGCCGCCCCATCATCCCCTCCTCGGAAATCGAAACCGAAAACGCCCTCAAAGCAGCCCTCGCAGACATCGAAGCAGAATTCAAGTCCCAAACCTCGTCCAAACCCCCCAAAATAAACGTCGGAGGTATCATCCTCGGAGCAGGAAAATGGGCATCAAAAGATGGTTCCAAACTCGCTATCCCTCCGAATTTCGGAACCGAGACCTTTGGTAAACAAGTGGAGATTATCGCTAAAGCGAGGAGTAAGGCGGAGGGCGGACAGGTGGAGATGGCTAGTGATGCGGAGTTGCAGAAGTTGGATCTGGATCCGGAGGTAGTGGAGGAGTTGAGGAGGGAGGTGCAGAAGATGGCTAAGGACAAGGGGTGGCAGATTCGGGTTGTGGATCAGGCGGGGGAGCAGAGGGAGATATTGGGGATTGTGGATTCGGATGAGGAGGGGGAGGGGGAGTTGTTGGAGGATGCTGGGATTGTTGGGGAGAGTGAGCGTCCTGGTGCAAGTGGGGAGGAGAGCAACGAGCAGGAAAGGGAGGATGAGAGTGCTGAAGGCAGTGAGGAGGTTTTCAAGGATGAGTTATGATCCCAGTCGTTGTACGATTTTTTCTAGTTTTCCTTGGTTTTGAGGAGAGGATGAAATTTTAGCGTCTTATACCCTTACTCTTCATCTCTTCCAAGGGGGTTTGTCATGGTTTGTCTTGCTTGCGCGTCGTTCCTTCCTTTTTCATAATTGTCTTGAATTTCTCGGAGAATCGAGGTTAATTGTTCTACTCTTTTAGAATGATTGAATTTGATTTTCCGAGTCTTGTTCAAACAACGAGGTGGGGCGAGGAAGGGTCAGTCATGATTTCCTGCCACTTCTCCTTGGTGTTGCTATGACTTTTTTTGCTTTTCTCCTCCTTTTTCCCTCGTTATAAGGGTATGGCTCCACGATTTGAATGGGAACAGTTGGGAGAGGTGGTCTCGATCCATGAGGAGGGGCAGAAAATGAACGGGCGCTAGGCATGGTGACTGAGCGGGGCGTAATGGGGAAGGGGAACCAAAGAATTCTAATGACATTTTACTTGGTATTATAGTTTTAGCAAACGGGCTATTTCTCATAGAGGTTCCGGCCTTTCTTTGATTTCTCTTCGTCATATTCTTCTCTCTATCTCCTTCACGTATCCCGAAGATAGTGACTACTAGTACTCCGAACGAAGTCTTCCAAGCCCCAGCCTAGAGGCTTAATTAATAGCCATCAGGTCGCCTTTTAGGTCGGGACCTTTCTTTATATGACTGATAGGATAATGTCGGTATCGCGTGTCGTTGAAGGAACATACTCAGGTCTCAGGGCAAGAAGCTAAACCCCACTCCAATACCTCCATCGTCGTTTCTCTCCCTCTCAATTCTTTTCATCCTAGCAAGAAATGCGATATCATGGCACTTTTAAACCTCACACTTTAAAGCTTCTAGAAGAATTCCGTCTGAAATGGAAAAAATCATTTTGGGAAATCTTGCTTCTTGAAATTCAATTTCGAAATTTCATATCTCATTTCGAAACTTAGAGAAGTACGCCCTCTTCCTAGGATGGCAAAGAGAAGAGAAGAAAGAGAAGAGGAAAACCCGTATCCCTTTCTATCTTTCTCCTCCTCGAGTGTTTCTTGGACAATGAGCAGGGTAGGTGGTATGAAATTCTACTAGGGATGGAATGAAGCGTTTATTCGCGAAAGAGAAGGAGAAGGAGGAATGGGAATACAAGGGGGGAGAAGGAGGTATGGATTTGGATAGAGATAGGGATATGAAGGTCCTTTGCCACGTCTGTTTCGAACTCGCAGGACAACTTCCAGTAGGATATAAGGAAGATGATAAAGTTCGTCGGACTATTGGAGGGTAATATTTCTCGGGTTTTCGGGGGAGGAGAGAGGATGGGGGGGGATGTATTTCCTTATTCTTCGAGATAAAGGAGAAAGTGATATATTGATTCCACACAGGGAGGAGATCATAAAACCTCAGATATTAGGTAATTTTCGAAGATCTCATATAAGAAGTTTCTCCCCCTGGTAAGATCTTACTTTCACATATCTCTTCCCCTCTCTCTTCCTTCTAAATTAACATACTACAGATGACCAAGATTCAATACTTCCCATCTCGTCTCTCCCCCCGAGGAATGATAAATCTCAACGCCTTCGTCGCCCTCCTTTACGCCTATCACATCCTCCCCACATCACCGACTTATGCGATGTGGGCGATGATTGGGGCTTTTGAGGAAATTGATTGTTCGAAAGGTATCGAAGATGGTGAAAGAGATGTACTAGCTGCTGCTTAATGGATTTTCTTCTACGGACAACGGTTATTTACGCATATTCTGTGGTATCCTGTAGAGGGAGTGGATAAGTGGGATATGTGGGAGTTTAGGTATTTGTTCCGTAGAGATGTGCTGGCGAGGGTGCTGGGGATGGGGTATATGTTGGGGTTAGAATTAGAGAGGGGGAAGGGGTGAGGCTTTTGGGAATTGAGAGGTGGGGGTTTCGGAAGAAGGGGTTTGAGGGGATCAGTGGTGAGTCTTTGTCTTTTTTCTAATTGCTGTTGGGGAGGGTGATGGGGAGGGAGATATCTTGGCTGACACTTTTTTAGGTCATGAGAAGGTTAGTGAGGAGTGTAGGGGTGTTTGTAGAAAGGTTGCGAGGTTGATTGGGGGGATTGAGAGTGGGCTGTCTGGGTTGAGTTGAGGTTTACGTCGACATAGACGCTGTTCATCATCAAAGAAATCTTTGCTCGTTGCGCTTCTATGCCTTGTAAGAGCGCCGGTCATTTTCTCCGCGTACACCCTGTGGCCTCTAGGTCGTTGATGAAGTTGCCTTTGGACATTACATTGATAGTATCAACTGTCGTCTCTCTTTACTTCTTTCCCTCTCGTCATCTTGCCTTAATATCTCCATCTCCATTCCACTCGTCATATCCTCATCTCTGTTCCTGGTAATCCTCGATCTCAAAATGGATGGTTTCAAAAGACTGGATTTCTCATCCCTACTTCCAATCTCACCGTCACGCACCACCATCTCCATCCCTCTTGTTTATTCTTAACTCGAAAATGAACAAAATAGTAAAAACAAGAAAAGAAAGAACCACCGAATACACAGCCATGGCCAGCTGTCGTAAGCCACAACATGTTCCGTATCTTGAAAGTGTTTCTCCAACCGGATTCTACCATGAGGGTAAAAGAAGCTCTCAACTATCTTTGTCAATACATTCCAGAGAGAAACCCGGAGAGCTCTGAGAACCACGAGTTCGCGATGGTGTGTTTTGTGATCGTAGAGCAGATTCCTTATTCGAATCCGAAGCCTATGTTGAAGTTAGTGAAGTTGTTGGAGGAGATGGCAGGTTAGGGAGGGTAAACAAATTTATGGAGGAGCGACGTATTCCTGTGTATGAAGTGAGTATCCAACCTCGTTTAAACGTAAATTTCAATCAAGATGAAGATTAATTTGAGATGGACGGATTTTCCGGTATATTATATATAGCAGGTTCCAAACCTTTAGTGATGCAATAATCGACGGGTTCGACGCTTTCGATAGAGGTTAGTTCTCCTCCTTGCCCACCCACCCACTTCTCTTGTGATCTAACAACTTCCTAGGTCCATCAGAAGAAGATCGCCAAATCCCTACATCAACCTCTCTGCCTTCCTTGCCCATCTAGACGAACACCGCATCTTCCGCACCTCTCCCACCTTCGCAATCCGGACCCTCCGCACTGCTTTTGAAAAAGCCCCAGATCCAGTATTGAGGGAAAAGCATATTCTTTCGGCGGCACAGTATATTCTTTGGAGTGGTCATAGTCTGTTTACACAGATCTTAAACTTTAGTGTTGTCACGGGAGGAGATATGTAATCGTGGAATACTGGGGACTTGTATCCTGGGAAACTAGTGCTTGATCTTGAGAGATGGAGGGTTTGGAGGGATAGGTTTAGAGATGTTACGGTAGAAAAAAGAGTTAGTGAGGAGGGTAGAAGTGTGAGTAGGAGGGTGATGGTGATGATGTATGGACTTGAAAGGGTGTTGTTGACATTTTCTTGAATGCGTATAGAGTAATCGAGTCAAGTGAAGGAAATCCGAAATCTTTATGGTTGGTGACTCCGTAGAACGGAGCAAATATGAAGTATAAAATTGGATTGAAAGTAGTTTCCCAACTAATCAATAAGACGAGCTCGTTGTCCCATGTTTCTCTGCAGCAAAAACTGCGTTTTTGCAACATCAGCTGCGTTCATAGATGCTTTAACAGTGAGTTCATCCAGGCAAGAATCCTTGAAAGATTGCAAATCCTTCGCCTAGTCTAGAATTAGTCTGAAAACAAGAAATTCTCTCGGTGTCACTCGTACCTCTTTGAGTACATATTCTGCTTTCCGCTTGAGGGAATCTATTGCTTCTTGGCGGGTTTGAATATTATCCTACGTCTCGTTATCACTTGGAGTTCCTAGGCGGGACAGGATTTTGTCGAGTTGACGGACTACAATTAATTGCTCCAGAAATACCTCTCCCATACTGTCAATTTCCTCTAACAGCGATTTAGCCTTTTTGGTCAACGATCGTTCTCTTCCTGATTGAAGATTCGTCATCAGCTCATCATCGTTGAAACCAAAAGTCGCATTTTTCAAGGTAACAAGGCGTTTTTCAGCGACCTGTATGGACGCCGTCTTGGAAAGATCAGCATACACTCTTCAAATGGATCGGAACTCTTACCAAGGAACTTATAGCTCGGGGATATATATCTAAAATATTTGGACAGGGATCTGATTGGAAACATTGGTCGATCAAAACCCCTGAACAGTGATCTATGATAATCTTTGCGAGGTTATAAATGTCAAGATCCCTTGATTGGTCTTGGTCGAGATTCATCGAACGATTGCTCTTAAGGTAGTTTTGGATTCGGGTGAGAACATCGGATTTATCTTCCCCGTTTTGTTGTTCTCGGATATTGTGGCGTTTAGGAAAAGCGGTGACGAGGGTATCTTCTCGGAATGTCAGTTTCTGAACACGCAAAAGACGCTAACTTTGTTTTCTATATGTCTACTCTAGTTTTCATTGCTCAAAATATAGAGGATGATTGTAAGTACTATCTTGGGTTTGAAGAATCAAGGTTTCTCGTTTTCCCAAAAACTCACTCTCCATGAACTCTTAAAACAAGAAGAAGGGGTAAGACACCAAGAATAAAAGTTTTTATCTCGTGGAAGTTCACACTATAAAAGATTACTGAACTCACGGTCGTCAATGATCCACAACCATAACTGGTCTACCATAATAAGCTTTTGGTTTTCTGTTTTAGTTGGTTTTCTACCAAGTGGACCTTTCATGTAGTTACCAAGATCCTTATCTGTGTGCGTGGAGCCCAAATTTTTGAACTGGGTTAGTGTTCTCCTAGGGTGTAAAGGAGGAGTAGAGTGTATGTATTCGTCTATCATTCGCTTGTCATCTGAGAATTCGAGGGCTTGGTATAATTTTGCAGCTAATAAAAGTATGTTCCCAAGAAGGAAAACACTTTTGGGTCCTTTTTTGTGTGATGATCGATATTTAAAGCCCGACTCTTGGGCTCTGTTGTCTTCTGGGGGCAACATAAGAAACTTGTGATCATCTTTCATTTCCCAGTGGATAAACGGCATCTGGAAACCCATTAAAACATTGTCTAGTCATTCATGTTCGACTTACGAAAATACCGAGCCCTTTGTTTTGATGCTCGTCAAACTTGACACAGCCCGGCCGAATGAACCTGCTTGGACCGGAAAGTGTCTCTTGAGACTCGTACAAACGTCCTCGCCACATTTTGTTACACAGAGGAGACCCGTGTGTTGTTATTGAACGAATTTGGCGAGTCCTAGTGGGTTCATCCGGCTCCTGTTCGTGAACCATGTTGAGAAATATAGCCTAGAAAAACATTAGAATGTCAGATACAAGATTTCTTCTCCCTGTGGTGCTATATCCAAATGTGCATTACGAGGTGTAGGACAATTAGAAATACTATACAAGAAAGTCTAAAAGTATCCAGAATCCAAACAACATCTTGATTCTTCTAAATCTCTTTGCATAATACTTCGAATATCCCGGAATGCCCGAAAGTGGTGTCGAAGTCGAAGTCATGGTTCTACAAACACCCATGAGAAGACATTGTCTCGGAAATCTTGGGACAACCGAAGCTCAAATTCATCGATTATCCAAGCATTTATTCAGGGGTACATGGAACGATGATTCGATGACCCAAGGATATAACAATTGATGGATATTTTACTTACCTCGACCCACGACATGTTATTCGCTGGGATATGATACCATATAAAGCTCTTCCCTCTTTCAAGTGGTCTTGGGAACCCGAATGTGAACTTTAGTTCTTCATAAAGGCTGCCGTCCAGTAGAGATGACATGGTAGAGTTTCTAAAGGACACAGAATCTGTTAGAAGATGTCCCTTTAGAACCACTTCTATTTTGGCATCCACATTGTCTTCCAGTTTTCCATATTTCTTCGGTTTCATGTCTTTTGGACTTTTTCGTTTTAACCACATATCTAATTTTTCGTGTAGAGCTCGTGATAAGTTTCGTTCACCGCCCAGCTTGCGCTCAATTTCAGATTGAGTCTCATGTATCGCAGTCTTCATGGTTTCAGATAAGGTTGCAAAATAGGTTTCCTTCTGATTGCATGGCATTGCCGAGTAAAACATCCAGCCTTTTTTCCACAGTGTCTCGTACCTACCAAGCCCCAGGTATTCGGAATTTTCCCTTCGATTGTCATCATTGTTGATTGTTTGGGAATCCGGCTGGTGGGGTTCAGAACCATATAGTTGAACTTGTGAGATTTCAGAAGCGTTGGATGTTGTGCTGCTAGGAAGTGGAGGCATCCTTTCGACCTCAACTTCAGCAGCACCGGGTTTCTCCTCACACTCCACAGGGATGCTAGCTGTTTGTGGCAGAATATCGGTAAGTCCATTAGGGCAGTACTCTTTATGAAGGGGCAGAGCATTCCAGGGCATCCATAAGTCGCAATTGGGGCACCGCTCCTCGCTTGACTTGTGAGACCAAGTCTCTTCTTCCGTTGTGTTGAAATGCTGCACTTCAGAGGACAAGAGTAAAAGACTTGAATTCCATCAACTGCTCTA
>JAPZOX010001607.1:0-10076 GCA_037952655.1 Hymenoscyphus sp. LP001 | reverse complement strand
CGGGTGTTAAAATTTTTTTTTCTAACCACCCCCCCCATAAAAAAAATTTTGGGTGCCCAAAAATTTTTTATTGCCCCGGGGCGGGGGGGTTAAATTTTTTTTTTGGGGGGGGGGGGGTATAGTAGACGGGTATGGCAATACTATATATACCAGGACCTCATAGGAGTTTTCTGCAAGGTCTTTACAACTCAACAGGTTTTAGAAACTGTTGATAAACAGATGCCGAAATCCCACTTGGAAGAGAGAACTAACGGGCCTGTTTCCAAATAGTAAGTCTAAAGAAAACTAGCTCTACTCAGAGAGCAGCAAAACGTTAATCTCGAACGCAGAGATAAGAAGTGGCTTGAAAATGTCAAAATCACAGATTCCCAGTTGCTAAATTTCGCGAAACAAAATTTCTTTTCATAAAATAAGTGACAGACCCAGTACAGGTGTACACCTTCAGATCGCCCAACAAGAAACCCCTTCGGTTTCAGTAGCCACACAACTGCAATACAACTCGCAAAAAGAAGCCACGAAACAAACAAAGATAGTAGTAGCTCCTGACCCTCCTGTGGGGGATCCAAGTTTGTGGACTAGCCCGAGAGGGGAGTTGCATTGGTAGGTCCCGCTTCTCCACACTTCTTGCATTCTCTGACCCGACGCCTACCAAGGTGTTCCTGAGTAAATGTCACCAAGTCACCATTGGTGGCCTCAGCCGTGTTAATTCTAAAAATGCTGTCTGTGTAGCCATGATCAGAATTTAAATGGGAGACGAGTCTATTCCGCCAAAACCTCGAAGGAGACGTTTTCGCACAACTTCCAAGCGCGCATTCATACTTCCCATGGGATCTCAAGATATGACTCTCTACATCCTCCGGGAAAAGAAATCTCCCAGCAACCCCGTCACGACAATGATTAAATGGGCAGGGGTAGGTCGTGTGTTGCTCGCGCATATGTTTTGTAAGGTGATCTTCTCTCGCGAACTCTTTGGCACACGACGGCAGTCGACACGCAAACTCTCGTAGTCCCAAGTTATGAGCTGATTGTTTATGTCGACCGAGATCCGAAGCTCTTCCAAATGGTGTTTTCATAGAACAACCTGGCTCGTTGCATACTAGAGGGTTTGTATGCATGTTGATGATATGTGTATCGAGCGCTTTCAACGACTTGAACTTGGCCTTTGATGAGCATTTTGGTACGGGGCACCTATTCCTGCTATTGCTCGGAACGCCTTGTTAGCGTGGTTCTAAAAAAAAAACCTACTCTGATTGGTCCATCGCATTGGGCGTAACAACTGTCAGACTGGGGGCGATTCCCTCCTCAATGGCGACGATGGGGGATGAAGCCGTCTGCTCTGCATTGGCAGCGTTTCCAAACCAATCCGTAGTATCCATTGTAGGAATTTCCTCGTTGTTGTAGTTTGGTGCAGGCATCCCGAAAGCGAACGGATTCTCGCGCTCGTATTTCTCCTGAGCTGCTGCCTTGTTGTTCCTCATCGCAACGATCGATAACGTCAATTTCGGCCTGCGTGAGAGGCATGATGGAGGTTGAGTTGTAGGATTGAGCTGGAAGGGCTTGCGATACCATGTTGTTGTTGCCATTGTCGTTTTGAAACCAGGTAGTATCGATAGAAGCCACGTCGAAGTCGAAGAATTCGTCGCCGAGGCCGGGCATGTTGTTGGAGTCGTTGTTGAAGGCCATCTTGCAGGACGGGAGCGTCTTTCGAGGAGGGTTTGGAAACGGTTGTGCGTATTGGGTTTAGAAGGAAAAGGGTGCGTACTGTTGATTTTGTTCAGCGAGGTTCATGAGATTTCTGGTGATCGCGGTGTTTGTGGTGAAGAGTCAAAATTGCGACGGCCCAGCAGATGTGTGCTGAAGGTGTGTGATGGGCGTGTTCTTGTACCTTCGTACCTCCAAGTTACCAAATCACCAAAAATCGATGCCTGGATTACCAAAGAAGGTTACTATAACATATAGTTTGCAATAGAGAAAACACAATCTCGATTTCTTCTGATATAGTGATACTTAATTACATACAGGAGAAGCGCGAATACCTATCATTATAACAGGTTAGAATAAACTAGGCGAATTGTAAAGTTAAGTTTCTCAATTCTTAATTTTTTTAAGATTGAAACATCTTACACACACTTCTCACCACCCCCACAAATCGCATAACTGAATCTATCAGTTTAGCCCAATAGCTGCTACATACGACCATAACTGAGGAGAATTGGGCAAAGTCCTCGCTCTACGTGTACACAGGCCTCAGATAACTTCAGTTTTTGTACAAAGGGAGAACGGTTTTCTGGTTTTCCGGTTTTCAGGCTAGGCCCTGGAAAGGCAGCTTCGGCGGTTAGAGCGCCGGAGTAGTGTGGTGGCAGCCTGAAAGTCCTCGAAGCTGTAGCGCCTCTTGTGTGTTTTCAGATTCTCGGATTTGTAGCGTACGAAAGGGGGTTGCCATATTTCAAGAGCCACCCCCTGTATATACAGGGGGTGGCTCTTGAAATATGGCAACCCCCTTTCGTACTACTCTCTGAAGGAAAATCATCTGGGGGCATCCGTCAGCGCTTGGAGCGCTGGAGCTGTGTGGCGGTAGTTTCAAAGCCCCTGAAGCTGTAGCATCTCCTGTTTGTTTTCGGTACTACTGCGCCACGAAATGCATCACGTGCTACATCCCCGCACGAAGGGCTACTCTACGTTAAGTCCGCCTAGACGTTAAATACAACGTACAGGGATAAACAAATGTAAAAACGCCACTACCTTGGCATCACCGCTGCTATAATATAACACCATTTTTTAAAGGTTTTGCCACTTGAATTTGATGAAGCTATTTAGAACTTTGTATGTAAACCTCTTGCTGCAATTACAGCTTTACACCTTGCCTATATACCACTTTCGGAATTGTAGATCATGTTATATATCTCCTCATTTATAACTGATTCCCAGGCTTCTATCACTGCTTGACGTAATCTCTGATAGTTGCGATGAACCTTAGGGTCTAATTTCTATAGGATGTCCTTTATTCTATTCTATATCTACTCGATAGGCGACAAGTTAGGCGAGAAGGCTGGCCAGAATATCGATATAACCCCCCTCTCTCTCATCTACTGTATTGTCGCCTTCGCGGTATGTCCTGGACCTCCATCTTGCTGGTATTGAAGCCCGGACGCGCTAGATCGATATAGATAGTTCTATATAACAGGAAATATATACTCTCTATATGATTCTGAGGTAATCGTCTTCTACTCCTTCTCCTAAAACAGCCCAGGTACCTTGCTGTATTTGCTACTTATACAACCCTAGAACATCTAACTAATTTTCCGCTGCCACTTATGAGTAATATAGTCTAGCAGATATAACTCCGACTCTCCTTTTAATCGTGTATAGTACTGCTGTCGATGATATCTAGGTAATACCTAAGTCTCGTTACTCCAAAGTATAGCATCCTACTACGCTGCTGTCCAATTCTTATGCTCAATAACCCAGGCTAGACGAGCCTTCTGATTCTTCTTAGAGAGAGGGGGAACCTTCCGCCTTATTCCTTGTATATACCCTTCTTTCTTAAAGGCTGTCTGAATCGCGTAAGATGAGCAGTCCTAACCTAGACACTTCGGAAGCTCTGCCCATGGCATATCGCGATTTCGGGAGCTTGTAGTAGACTAGGCTACTAGTTGTTTCTGTTGTGGAGTATTAAGAAGGACATGCCGGCCGGTGGAGGACTTCTGAGGTGTCGGACGTGAGGTGAGGGCGTAGTCGATTTGTCGGCGTGTAAAGTGAAGCTGTAGGATAAGGTCGGGTATCGACCAGCCAGCTGTATAGTATAGGGTCTGTATTCGAAGGCGATCGTCCCGAGTCGTCGTATAAGTAGGCGTCTTTGGCGTAGGAACATTCATATTAAGAACATAGTATAAAATAGGAGTGTAAAAGCAGCCACAGAGTACTCCTAAAACAATAAATTTGATTGGTGGCGGCCCCTGCACAATGTGGCGTAAATCGGGTGATATGACCTCAATTTTACATTTGTTTCCACCTGTACGTTGTAGACATACACACACTCTTATCCCACACTCCACTCTAGAATGTGATTTCTATCTTACTGTATGTTAATATCTTCAGACACACGAGATTCTAGCCGCCTGAAACCATGCGTCTTTTGGAGATGAAAAGACCTGGCGAATTCAGCCTGGTCTAGGTTGCCACCTATAACATCTTTCCCTACGTAATACTTTCGCATACTTAGACGGATGAAGAGGTTATATATTAAGATCTAATTAGTAGTGCTAGGAAAAGCAAGTCTGGCTATAAAAAGATTGAGTTTTATAGAGAACAAGCGACCAGAGACGGCCTATAATACTTCTAGGTAGATACTTATTATATTAATAAGTCTAACGCTGCTAAGCTTTCGAAGGCTATTAATTCGATGTTTCGCTAGTATTAGAATACAAAGAAATACTATATATACCTTATAGACGTTTCGATACCTAGCGAAAACGCAGACGTCTAACTATCTCAGATCGTGTAGGAAGTAGCTTTTCAGAGGAGTATATAGTTTATAAGAGGCTAGACACTTTAAGAACTTATTACTCTAGCGGTGGTTAAGTTCTTCTCTTAAGAGAGCAAACTACTAGGTAATAAAAAGTCGCTTGAAAAGCTAATTTAAGAGATTACCTATATTCTAGTTTAGACTCTATAAGGGAATCCTTTCTCTGATTTTAGTATAGCTAAGCGGAAAAAATAGGTAGTATAACGCTAGATAATAGAGGAAGAAGATATTATATACTGTTTATTAGATCTCTATAAGATATCGATACTAGTAATTTATAGTAAGAAGAAGAAGGCTATACTAAAAAGGCTCGAAATAATAGTAAAGAGCTTCTCTTAGAACGAGAGCAAGCTAAGAGATCTTAAAGATATAGTAGATCTAACGTAACTTAGTCTATACTAATCGCTCTTCTATAGATAATATTACTCCGTTTATCGTTCTATTCGACAAAAATCCTAACTTTATAAGCTATAAGTCCTAGCTTACCTAACTCGAAGAAAAGCTATTCGAGGACTGTCGAACTACGAAGTTTATAGTTATAGAGCTTAGAGGTATAGAAAAGACCTAACTAGTGCTTAAACTTGTCTACCGAGTTAGACAGAAGTATTAGTATTACTTAGTTATCTAGATACCGGCGACTAATATAGAAAGTCTTTATTAAGCATATCTAGACGTTATCTAACAGCTTAAGATCCCTGGTTTAGATAAGGATAAAGCAGATATAAAGAAACTTATATAACGTTACTTAAGTAAGGAAAGCGCGGGCTAGTGGCTTCTAGTGTTTGATAATACTAACGATGTAAATATGTGGATTACCTAATCAGGGCCAGGATCCGGCCGTCTAACCGACTACCTCCTACGAAGTAAGTAAGGATATATCGTCTTTATAACGCGAGATAGGAAGACCGTCGTTAAACTTATACTATAGAATATTATAGAAGTGCCTAAGATAGACGAAGACGTAGCGATATAGCTGCTCTAGAAGTGTTTAATTAACCTAGATCTAGTTAAAAATAAACTATATATAACAGCTCTTCTTAAAGAGCTTACCTACCTTCTACTTACTATTGTTTAAACAGTAGTATATATTAACAAGAATAGGATCGCCTTCGTAGACTATCTATCCCTCTTTATAGAATAAGAAGAGGACGTTATCGATCTCCTTAGTAAGGAATTTAAGAACGACGGGAGATATAATAATATTAAGAACCCTATAGTAATAACATTTCTTATCTTATTCGAATATATTCGGCGCCGAGACTCTCTATTAGCCGAATACTTGTTATTTGTAGCTTGTATAAGCCTAAAGGATGTCCTATAGTCTCTTCTTCTACCTAGCTTATTACGGAAAAAGGAAATCGACGCTCTAGGGATACTAAATGCTTACTCGTTTATTACTAGGCACTCAGGGGCCCTAGTATTTGATGTTCACCGGCTAGTGCATCTTGCGACTCGGAACTGGCTTAAAAATGAAGAGTTGCTTGCTTAGTAGACTAAGAAGACAGTTAAACGATTAGCTGATATTTTCCTAACAGATGATAACTAGAACAGAGGAGTTTGGAGAGGTTACCTACCACATGTATGTTGTGTTCTAGAATCTAATCTTGTTGAACTAAGTGGGATAGAAAGGATCGACTTAGCTTGGAAGGTTGGATTATGCCTTTATAGCGATGGATGCTGGAAGGAGGCTGAGCCCATGTACCGGCAGACGCTACAGCTTCGTGAGAAGGTCCTAGGCCTCGAGCACCCTGATACTCTTCAGAGCATGAACAACCTCGCACTCCTCTTAAATAATCAGGGCAAGTACGACGAGGCCGAGCCCATGTACCGGCAGACGCTGCAGCTTTATAAGAAGGTCCTGGGCCTTGAGCACCCTGGTACTCTTACGAGCATGAACAACCTCGCAGTCCTCTTAAATAATCAGGGCAAGTACGACGAGGCCGAGCCCATGTACCGGCAGACGCTGCAGCTTTATGAGAAGGTCCTGGGCCTTGAGCACCCTGATACTCTTACGAGCATAAACAACCTCGTACTCCTCTTAAATAATCAGGGCAAGTACGACGAGGCCGAGCCCATGTACCAGCAGACGCTACAGCTTCGTAAGAAGGTCCTAGGCCTCGAGCACCCTGATACTCTTCAGAGCATGAACAACCTCGCACTCCTCTTAAATAATCAGGGCAAGTACGACGAGGCCGAGCCTATTTAGCTATAGTCACTCTTTCACTTCATAATCTTTGTATTATATATTTTTTTATAACTTTGATAGAGAGGGGCTTGGGGGAGGTGGTGTTTATATACTTTGATATATCGAAATGATTTCTAAGCATATTAGATCACTTTCTTAGGAATATTCTAGAAGGCTCGCTTTGATTACTTAAAAGTTGTTAATGAAAGACACGTTCTAAGTCAGCGCCAAGCCTCAAATTACTTCGTACAGGCTCGAAATAATCACCTCTCCATAGTGGGCCAGACTAAATGCTTGGCACATGCCGCTTATATATCTTGCTTAAAATTTCTTAGTATTTTGTATAGCCTCTATTAGTAATAATTACATCTATATATCGATTAGACATTCCACGTATTAGATCTATTATTATAGTATATATAATCGATTCCTAAGCCTCCTAAACAGCTGTCCTTAGACGCTTATATAACCTATAGACGTTGGGGTAGTGCTCTTGAATATAATCCTTTATTATATCCTATATAGTCTTAATCGGGTTTAAATCAGAAGAGTTTACTAGCTAAAATATAAGCGTAATCTCAATTGCTTTAAAAACAGACTTTATATACGCTAAAGCATAACCCTTTGCGTTGTCCTGTTAAAAAGAGAGTTCTAGATATTACTAGAGAACCTCTTGAATAATTGGAATAATAATCCTACTATAAGAGCCCTTATTAATTGTCTTCTAATCTTTCTCCTAAAAAAGGCTCTTATACCTCTTATATTTCCTGCTTAAACAGCCCTAGAATATCTATCCAATCTTCCTTTGATACTAAGCCTCTATACAGTCTATATTATAGACCTCTGACTACCTAATCTTTCTTATAATCTATACCCTCGTATGCCGGCCTGGCTTTACCTAAGTCTCGTCACTCTATAGCACTGAAAACCACTGCTCTTCTATCCAAAAGAGATGCTCCTACGCCTAATCAAGCCTGTTCTTTCGGTTCTCTTCGGAAAGTGGTAGTTTAAGATGTGTATGTCGCCGTACGTAGCCCTCCTTCTTAAAGGCTGCTCTTATTACCTTCTCCCCACAGTCCCAGCCTAGGATAGAAGGAATATCTGCCTATTTTATACGTCGATTTGCAGCCGAAGCAGTAGTCTATTCCATAAGTCGTTTCCTTTCCGACGTGCTTAAGAAAAGCTTCCTACCACGGGCGTGTTTTTGAGGAATTAATCGATAGGCAAGAGCGTATCGTACCTGATTTCTTGTCAGGTTTAGCTACAGTACAATTTCGTCTTATGTAAAGCCGGCATCGTGGTATAGGGTCTACACCCGTATTCGATCGTCTCGCGTACACTGTTTTGAAGGTGTCTTAGGTGTAGGCACATAGTAGGATGCTTCTATAGTGTTGAATTGATCGAAAATGGGTGGAAAAGCGGCATCCGGGGCATATTAATCTCATTGGCTGCGATGACGTTAGCGTGGAACCTTCTAGCGTATCGTGGTGGTGGCGAATGGTGGTTATTTCGGCCCTGTACGAAGTAGTCCAAGCCAAAAGGGCGGCTCACAACGTTAGTATAAGGGTTGGAACCCATGATAGAGGCTCGGGCCATGCCCTCGCTAAGCAGTGGCCATTACCCCACTGCCAAGCAAGTCTCTTCTATTCTATACTTTTCTGTTCTATTCTTTTGACATTATATATTTGTCAAGAAGTTTCTTGAAATATTCCAGAAGCTCTTCCTCTCTATATATACAGGAAGAGCTTGTATATATGTAGTCTTCACGCACTTCTTAATTGAATATTCGAAACCATACCTTTGAGTTGTACGAGGTCTGGCCTCTCACAGTTAAGCCACAATATAATAATAAAGATTATACGCTTCTTACAGCGTAGCCGGAAATCATCTTATCGAAGGAAGCAAAATAAGGATTCACGCGGCGGCGTGGCGATGGCGGCGATAAGAGAGCGGAATTCCGTATAAACACCAGGACTCACAATTGTAGAGGTTTATTATTCTATAAAGCTTGTCGTAACAGAGGTATCTCAGCCAAAGGATAAAACGGCCGATTTTGGCAGATATCGGTCACTTTTTTCTCTCGCTTAAGAGTGTAGTCTAACTTAGAGTATATCGGGAGAACGGAATTGTTTCGTAAGGCTTAGCAGTCTACTACACACAGCCACAGCTCAGTAGCTAGAAGCTTTATTATATAAGATATACATCATGGTTACTATAACCACTATCTACTTTTATTATCAAGTAACTAGGGAGTCTTGATCGCTTAATTTAGAGGTACTAACCCACCATGCCCATGTGGCGACGTTACGTGACACAGCACTCCCTGGTTACTACAAGACTGAAAATGAATTTTTAGCATCATAGTAAGGCTCGGAAACTTAGATCAAAGTAATTAAGTTTGAAAGGCGTAAAGAACTCGTGGTGGCGCTGTATGTTGAGGGGTTCAATTATACTTCGAATTAACGCCCTCTACAATCAGGCGCAACGGCGACGGCGTGGTTGTAAATTTCAAATTAGCTATAATTTAGACTGTTTAGGAATGATCATACAACATAACTGACACAAAAATACTAGAAATTTCAAGAATTCAAAGTACCAACAGTTTTTCTCGTCACGGGGTGTATATCTCGATGTATAGATACACATTATTTTACTTATTTGTGTAAGTGTTCGTCACATATGAGGCCCCTGGGGCTAACCCGGTTAGCCCCCAAGAGCGCTGTAAATAAGACCTGGATAAGTATATTGTATTATGCCCCTGCACGCTCTCAAACGCTCGCTCCTGAGGCTATTCGCAAAGCCTTCGACGAATCAGGAGCGAGTATTTGTGTGCCGCTCCGTAAGGAGCAATAGTGATATATTTACAAAGCTAATCCATGTAGCGCTACCTGCCGGATACGGTAGGAAGTAAATAAATCACAACGAACCCTGGTGAATAAGCCTTGTATCCTCCTATCAGCGTCCAGAGCTACCTACTCCCGCTCTGCCAGATTCCAAGGCTCTCTATGTCCCTTTTGTCCCCCGCTCAAGCTAATTGCAGGGTAGGAGGGATGGAAATCGTAAAACCGTCGTTTTTGGAATAGGTGATGCTATAGCCAAGGTATAGACTTTCCCTTGCTTAAGTGCCCGGGGAAAGGGAAAGCTGATGCTTACGTAAGCTTCTACCGCTCTACGAAAACAACTTATATAATAGGAAGCTATTATAGGAAGATTACACAATTTAGTAATAAATATTATATTTAAGTTATAAAAGACTATTACTTCTATTCTCTAATTATATACCTTATAACAGACGTGCTTCAGATAAGACTTAGAACAAATAATACTCTATTCTTAGAACAAAAGACGAGGAGAGTAGAAGAGCTC
>JAPZOX010001606.1:0-10079 GCA_037952655.1 Hymenoscyphus sp. LP001 | reverse complement strand
TTGTAGTGTAGCTTCGAGGTTGTCGAGACAGATCCAGCACTTCCTAGCCGATGACTAGAAAGAGGAAGCCAGGGCTAATTCAAGGCCATACAGGGCTGCTCTGGCCTCTGCGTCGTATATCTCTAGTGCCTTGCCAAAGGAGAAGACCTTGGTGTTGAGGATAACTCCTCCCCTTGTTAGACAGACGCCTCCACCGGTTCTCTTGTCGTCTAAGCGAGAGCCGTCTGTAAAGACAACTAGGTCTGTAGCAGGGATAGTGGCGAGGAATTCAAGGAATTTAGCTTTGTAGGATTCCTTAGTCCCTCTAGAGTCAGGCCCCCCTACTTCCAGAAGGCGGGCTTGCCGGTCAAAGCCTCTATTCTATAGGGGGTCCTAAAGAGGGTTAATCTCTTCAGAGAGGGGGAGGGCTACGCGAGCACGGTATATAAGCCTAGCTCTAGAGCAAGGGTTATTTATACATCGTTTCAGTGGGTGAGTCGGGTCGAGTCGTCGAGTCCTAGCTTCAAGTGCTTTGCTTCTAACTATAAGAGCAATTTCAGAGGCTAGAAGGCCAGATTCCATAAGAAGTACTGAGGTAGGAGTGGTTTTGTATACTGGGAGGAATCTCAGCGATGTATATTGTAAAGAATATCTATATCCTTCAAATCTCACTAAAGACTCATATTTATTTAGTTTATAAAACAGTTACACTAGAAGAACCTAAGATTACAATTCCTTCGCCAGAACTTAAAGGTTCCGGTGGAAAATAAGTCGTACCTCAGACCTTTACAGCCCTCTTTCCTTCAGCATAAATATCATTTGTAAGAACATACCGAAGCTAACCTGCTCACAAAATAATTCGAGACAAACGTAGGCTGTGAAAAGACGAGCGACTCTTCTACGGAGAATAGAGTAGAAATACCTATACAGACATGTCTCGCGATTATGCTGTATACAACATAATCCCCAAAACACTTCAATTACAAAACACCGCTACGATTCACCTTAACAAACGATTACAAAACCACAACCCTTGTCTCCGCTCCCACGACCACAGACAGCCACACTATTATCTTCTCCATATTACCTTCACCTACCACTCCTTTCTTATTCAAGTACTCTAGCGAGAAAATGACTCCATCTCTCATTCCATAATTCTTTTGTACTGTTATCTCCACAGCCCTCTCATTTGAGACTGGTCTCTGCTTGAATAGACGACTATACTATCTCTACTGAGTTTCCGTAGTTATAGTGCCATAATAACACGAGGGAAGCATAGAAATCGACAGTAACAAACATTTCGAAGGTAGTAAAACATCAATGGAAGTTGAAAGTTCAGGAAGAATAAAAAAGACTGAGTAGTACAAGTAACAGGTTTAGGAAGTTAAATTGTGCAAATTGTTCTGCGAGTCTCTGGGATGAAGTGAACTAACATAGTGAGCAATAGAAGAAGACAACTCAGTTCTCTGGAAGTTGCACCAATCTTCGTCGATTTTTAAAATTCCTTAGCTCTTCTCCTAGGTATTGAGAGGAGACAGTATTCTACCCTGAATTATTCAACTGATCATTCCGTTCTAGAGAGAACTAGGTAGAGAATATGGAGAGGAGAGAGAAAGTAATACTGCTTGATAAGTGTGGTGATTTTTGTTGCTACTAAGGGGAAGGTAGGACGGGGACATAGGAAGCGGTGTAGGGACGGAGTTTTTTGGAGTATGAGACGATTGTACATTGCTCTCAGTACTCTTCTATCTAATAGTTTTGTAATAATATGTTTTCTGAGAATATTTCAGAGAATTAACAACTCTGTTTCTTATTGTTTCTTATAATAGGCTATGGTTCTCGGGTATAATAAGAAAGAAGGGTACCGAAGAGTGATCTGTAACGCCTATATCTGGTAACGTTATTTACAGAGTATATATATAAATCTCGCAGACAGATAATTTATTTGACAAAAGGTGAAGGTTTAGAATTAATTCAAAAGATCAAGCTAAAAGATCAAGTTAAAAGCAAGTAGAAGCTCAGACCATCAAATCTTCTGTTACTCTTAGGTTGCTCGGCTACAAGTAGTTGACGACGTTGTATCGCTGACCTTTTTCAATCAAGCATAGCCGGGTTATCATTTCATTCGACAACAGCAGAGAAATTTCGTAACGGTCAGAGGAGATCTGGGCTTCAGGGGATGGGAAAGAATTGTGACGTCTATCTCTTCCTGGGAGGGGACAAGGTGAACATGAATACAATATCTATCCCTCTAGGGCCCAAACACCATGTGGCGATGTAAAACCAGTTTTCCACTGGAGTTCAATCTGGTTGGAGGTCGAGCTAGTTTTATAGACCATTTGATTGTTAAACGGCAACCTGAGGGGTAGTTCAGAAACAGTGAATACAATATGAGATACATACAGAGTGTCTGGCGGTAAATAGGCGTTCTAACTCTGTAGTACCATCTAATATACAAAGTTGTTTCAAGTATTTAACTTTGATCAACTTGAAAATTAACAAAGAAAGTCAGAATAACGAGAGACAGGTATAAACCCGGAACTATTTACAGCCACATTTACTGTCCATCCCGACTAGCCACTACGTAGCTCGAAACGGTAAGTCGTATATATGATACTTACTCTTCTAGAGCATAGGTGAATTGCCTATAACTATAATCCCAGGGTATGTTATATATACATATGACAAACAAGAACCCCTCAACCAGCTGAGGAGCTTCCCCCAGCACCAGTAGCAGAAGACCCAGGAACCCCAGTCTCAGATTGTTTCCCTCCACTGAGCGCCGCCCTCCCAACATCACTGGTAAAAATATCTACGGCACAACTAACCTCCACGAAATCTTCCAACTCTTCACTTACCGTCTTCAATTTCTCTTTGACACTTGCTACACCTTCGAAGCCAACAATGTGTCTCGCGGGTGGATTTTCGTGGCCACCAATTGCGGTGAGGGCATGTACAGTCTCCATGACCAACCGATCTCTCGCTTCACTCGGAAGTCTTGCGAATCTTGAGACAATGGGTCCCTTCGAAGCGGAATTCTCATCACTCTCATAATTCGACCTCTCGCTCCTAGGTGATTCCATAGGATCACTAATCCTCGTCTCCGGATGCCCATTCACCACATTGGTAAGTATATCCCTCAACCCCGGCGCCGGATTATTACAACTCTCATACTGCGGCAACTGGGGCGCGAAAATGATTTTATTCGTCAGAACGCCGATTTCCTTATTCGGTTGGACGATGGTGAGTTTGATGTTGAAGGGTGCGATTTCGTAGGCTAGAGAATCGCAGTAGCCTTCTAAGGCCCAGGTTGAAGCACAGTACATGGGCATTCCGGGCGTGCCGATGTGGCCGCCTATGCCGGTGAGGATCATTATGTGGCCGTTGTGGCGGTCGCGGAGGAGGGGGAGCGTGGCTTTGATGAAGTTTACTTGGCCGAAGAAGATGGTTTCGAATTGGTCGCGGACGAGGTTTTGGGTTGCTGGGGAGGTGGAGAGTTCTTCGACTGTGCCGACGACGGCTGGTAAACTATTAGTTGTGTTCTCCAAATGGAATTGAAACGGAGGCATACCTTCGGATGTGCAGCACAAAAGAATATCGATCCGTCCAAAAACCTCGACAGCCTCCGCAACAGCAGCACCACATTGCCCCATCACCCTCCCATCGCATCTAATCCCCCGTATCCTATCCTTCCACCCCTCTCTATCCTTCCTCCCACTCTTACACTCATTGATCAATTCTCGAAACTCGGAACTTCTCTCGTCATCTGCGATTTCCGAGGGAGGGAGTCCGGCTGCGACATAATCGCCATGTGCCAACAGCAATCGTATCAGACGCACTGCCAATGGCGAAAGTGAAGAGGTTAAGAACCATATTCGCGGAGAATTGTGTGTAGCTGGCAATATATTAGCAATTCACTCTGCCGCATGGATTGGGAAGGAGTTTGTACGGAAAGAGGCAGTTGGGATGGCCACTTTCGAAGGTCCAGCCTCGGACATTTTGCGTTCAGCCATTTCCCTCTCTTTCCTCGGCGTCTTTAAAGCATTTCAGTGACTGCATTAAGAAGGGAGTATAGTAAGTTATATAGGGCGAGGCTTAGAGAGGAAAGTCGGTAGATGAAGATATTCCGACATTATGAGCACGGCAATTGGGGTTGTTCCGGTGTTGGTGATGGCAAGGCTGGCAGGGATGGCGTTCAGGCCTGTCATCGACATCGACCCCACCAAGCTGAAAAAGTCTGGGGAAGCTTGAATCGACTCACGACGTCAATTTCTCTTTGACTCATATCACCATCTCTTCATATCTTCCAATTTTCTTCTCCCAAACTTGCGAATACCTTCAATATCACAAACAATTAGAAATCTGACCATCAGAGAAATATCTGTAAGTACCCAAGAAGAGGTCATTGAATCCCAAGTGAGGGGCAAATTTTCCCCCCCCCCACGAGCAACATACCACCACATAACACACTCCGCTACCGGACTTGCTTCCAATTCCAATCAACAACATACTAATTGAAGTTCTACAGGAGTACAAAATCTCCGCATCTTCATCCTTTACACCAACACGCCCAATTCGTACCCAAAAGTCGACTGGAGAAACATGCCTTCCCGCGAGGAAATCACATACTTCGGTGCAGGTCCAGCACTGCTACCCACCGAAGTCTTGAAGACTGCGGCAGTTTCTTTGGTGGACTACAACAACACAGGCCTCGGTCTCGCAGAGCACTCGCATCGTTCAGAATTGGCAACTGGAATCCTCAACACTACAAAGGCCGATCTTGCAAACTACCTCGATGTACCTGATGACTACGAAATCCTCTTCATGCAGGGTGGTGGAACTGGCGAGTTCTCAGCAACATTATACAACATGGTCGGCGTCTGGGTAGAGCGAAGAAAACAAAAGATTCTCAAGGAATTGGGAATCACCGACGAAAAGGGAATCCCAGAAGACGAGCTCGTCAAGCAATTACAAAAGGCAGTCGACGAGGAGTTGAAAACCGACTACCTAGTCACCGGTTCATGGTCATTAAAAGCCAGTCAAGAAGCAGCCCGTTTAGTCGGATCAGAGCACGTCAACATAGTCGCCGACGCACGAAAAATCAACTCCGGAAAATTCGGAAAGATCCCAGAAGAAAGCACCTGGAACCTCTCCAAGAACCCCGCAATGGTCTACTATTGCGACAACGAGACCGTGGATGGTATTGAATTTCCTGGGTACCCTAAGATTCTGGAGCCAGCTGGAGAGGATGGGCCAATTGTTGTGGCGGATATGTCTTCAAATATTTTGTCCCGTCGGATACCTATCAAAAATTTCTCTCTCATTTTCTTTGGTGCGCAGAAGAATTTGGGGAGTACGGGTATTACGGTTGTTATTATCAAGAAGAATTTGCTGCCTCCTGTGGTGGCTACTCCTGCTCCTAGTCTGTTACGAAAACTTGGTTTGCCGATTCCTCCAATTGTTTTCTCATACGAGACTATTGCCAAGAACAACAGTCTTTACAATACTCTCAGCATATTTGAGTAAGTTCGAAAATTTCTGGTTGTTGGAGTTGACTAATTCTTTACAGTGTTTACATCGCTGGACAAGTTCTTAAGAATTCACTTGCAACCTATCCTAACAAGGTCGATGGACAACAAGAAGTCTCCGAGAAGAAAGCAAAATTGATCTACGGCGCACTTGATGCTCATCCTGAATCATTCAAAGTTGTTCCAGACAAGAGCGCACGTTCAAGGATGAACATCTGCTTCCGAGTGACTCATGTAAGTCGCAATCCTATTTCCACTTTTCATCACGCCTCTTCTTCATCTCTTCCTTCACACATGTATTTCCATAAATCCATAACCCTTCCAACACTAACAACCCCAAGCTCCCAAACATCGATGAAGGCGAAAAACTCTTCCTAAAAGGCGCCGTCGAGAAAGGCCTCACAGGATTGAAAGGGCATCGAAGTGTAGGTGGTATCCGGGCTAGTAATTATAACTCCATTCCCCTCTCTGGAGCGGAGAAGTTGGCTGCTTATATTGAGGATTTTACCAAAACGCCAAAGTAATGGGATTTGCGCATAAGTGTATGAGGGACGAAAAAATAGGGACGGGGATTGGGGATGGCTTGGGGATAAGATTCTTTGAAAATATTCTTGGGCTATTAATTCAACTTTTTTGGCCGGTATTTTTGTATCGTGTCGTGGGGGTGGGTTTGGGTTGGGAGTTGGGGGCTGTACCTGAGTGTGGGTAGAAATTGGGGTTGAGCGTTAAATCTTGAAAATGTGTGATTTCGAGGGTGTGACTAGCAATAGAGTTGCTTCAAAATTTATCCCTTCCCTTCTTGTTTTTTATGAGTTTAGTCATGTGGAGTCAAGAGGTCATGGGGAGTTAAGACAGCTCGAAAGGAAGGAGCCGTCGCGTCGCGAGACGATGTATTGAGGGAAGGCATGACGCGGAGAGTCGTGCTTTCCTTTCTCCATCAATGATCTTAGGGAAGCTAGGGTATCGTGATAGGTAAGTGGAATACATGTTTCTTCAATTTTTTCCCTTACAAGTTCTAATTCTTTTTGAGTTGCTCGTTTTCTAGTTCTGGTTGAGGTGAAGAGAGGTAAGAGGGAAGGAGTAACCTTAAGTCCCAGCTCCTGAAGTCTGGTCCAAGGACGAGGTTATGAAGGGACGATCTAGGTTCGGGAGAATTGAGACAGTCGAATATTAAATTGGGAGCCGTGCCTTCTCTTTTGCTTTTTTGCTTTAGTTATGTGGTGCTATGTCGATACGAAGTAAGATAGGTAAGAAGGAAGGGACGACGTCGAGTTTTGTCATGGGTAATTTCTGGTTGGGGATTAAGTTAGGTCGGGGAAGGAACGATCCGGATTTTAAGAGTCGTGCCTTCTCTTCTTGTCGCTAACAGGGTGAGAGGGAAGGAGCGACTTCTAGGTTTGGGTCCTAATTCTGGCCAGGTCGAGGGAAAAAGTTAAGTTAATGATGTGCTCTCGTCGTAGCACGTAAAGGTAAATGACTAGACATCCCCAACGCTCATCCAGTTCTTAACTTCAATATCTCATCTTAGCAGCTGTTGAAATCATTTCTTTTGGGTGTATTAAAGCTGTTTCGTCTGCGCAAAGCACTCTACCTTCCCGTCCTAGTCCTCTATTATGTTTTGATTTCCTCCTTAGACGCTAGAATAGTCAAAATAACGAGGAAGAAAAGAATGACGAAGTTGTGCTGAAGTGCAGGAGGAGTCTTGTCAAATACTTGTCTAAATATTGCGATGCGTACACAGGCTTTTCTTTTTGTTGCATATCGCAAAAATCGGTCCCTCAAGGTGCTCTCTCCCATCACAATTTCTTTCCCCAGAAGCAATCTAAAAAAAAGGCAAAAACATACAACAGCAGGTATTCGCTGGTGGTCACCCACCCAACTACTAATCTGCCGATCTGAGGCTTGTGTATGGCAGAGCGGACGGGATGCCCAATTCTCCTCAGTCTATGGTCGTATGTGACAGTTTTGGTACTAATCTGGTATTTCATGGATTGATGGGGCTGGCAGTTTTTGAAGGGGGCCGGGTCACGTGGGGCAGTGGAACCTCCCGTCGGAATTAAGCTAACAGGACCTACTTATGTTTAGAATAGCCCAAATATGAATTCCATAATTATGGATTTTCACTGAACTGCTTATTGCAGCTGAGTTACAGTTTTGGTAACACACATCGTTTAGCTTACTCGCGATTGGATGGGTTGCTGCTATGGCGTTCCCACTCTCTCTTACCCCCTCTCTCTACCCAGTTAAAGGTTACTTCTGACAGCACCTAAAACTTGACGTTTATTTGGGGGGGAGGGGTGGGAGTATACCATCTCTTCATCCCCACCATTTTATTTTGACTTCACTTGAAGCAAGACTGATCAAACTCCAGAATCCTTTTCCACGATGCGTTTACTCAACACCACCACTAAAAAGCTCTCCCAATTCTTCGACGACGATCGGCCACCATACGCTATCTTGTCTCATACCTGGGAACTGGATGAGGTGACACTACAAGACCTCCACACTTCACACAGAAGGCACCTCATCGCACTCGATTTCTTCGACAGCTGGCTGGAAGAAGATTGAAGCATGCTGTAATCAGGCTTTACGCAACGGTCTTGAATGGGCTTGGGTTGATACATGTTGCATTGATAAGACACACAGCGTCGAGCTGTCTGAAGCAATCAATTCCATGTTTGCATGGTATAAAAAGTCTAGAGTTTGCTATGCATTCCTTTCCGATGTCAACGAGGGACCGAAGGATATATCTGCTCCAAACTCGTCTTTCCGCAAGAGTAGATGGTATAGAAGGGGATGGACTCTGCAGGAGCTTATTGCCCCTACCCGAGTTCTTTTCTTCAACAGCAGCTGGAATTTTATCGGAGAACTGGTACGAGGCTCGACACTTTCAGGTGTTGTAAGTGAGATCACGTCGATCCCGTCAGCATTTCTCGAGGGCTTGGATCCAGCAAAAGCCAACATTGCTATGAGAATGTCTTGGGCATCGGCGCGAGAAACCAGAAGAAAAGAAGACATGGCGTACAGTCTGTTGGGCATTTTCGATATCAAAATGCCTCTACTGTATGGCGAGGGTCAGAAAGCGTTCAAACGACTCCAAGAAGAACTCATAAGGCGGACATACGATCACACCCTTCTCGCATGGGGTATTTTACCTTGGGACGAAGACGACTCATCAGACGACACATCTAACGATAAACTTTTCAGCGTGTTTGCAACCCCAGTACGAGACTTTGCAAATTGCGGCAGTTTAACTCTCTGCCCAAGCCCCATTGGCAGAGACTTCCAGATGACGAGTGTAGGTCTTCGTATACAACTTTCACTGCTTCCTCCACGTCCCGGTGAGACTCGCGAAAGTTTCATAGCTGTTCTCGATTGTTTTTCTCGCAAAAACCCATCACGGCGTATCGCAATTCAACTTCAGAAATTTACCGAGGATAGAAAATATTTGGACTGCCGCTCACTTTACAAAGGCCAAATTTTACAACGTATAGGCCGAAAGTTGGTAGTCAGTGATGTGCCGCCGTATCACACACCAAGCATATATAAATACTTATCCAACACCATTCATATTGCTGATAAAAGCTACGTATGCGGACCATGGGACATACCCCTCAATAGAACGATCTCAATAGATCTCCCTCAAGATTATCACTATGATGTAAAATACATCCACTCTTGGCACAAATGGTCCATTAACGCCCACACTGTTGGACTTCCTTCGTTTGTTTTCGGCCTTGGCCTTCAATTATGGGAAAACCAGACGAAGAAGCCCAGGAAACATATAATAAGGCAACAGCAACCGCTTCCCCTGGCTTTGAAAATCTCTGCGGGTATCGCGATAGGAGATGGAAAGATATTTTGGAGGAGTTTATCAGATAATCACCACTATATGCGAACGTTAGACCACGAATCATAGCCTGCCTCCAGCTAACTAAAGGACGAGCATCACCACTCTCGAACGTTGAAGCCGTTTCTTTTGTCGTACTTCTTGAGGGATCTGGAGAAAAACACCGTTTCAAAGTACACTGCCGTTTAGCTCAATCACCAAAGAAATCACCTTCCAATACAGAACCTTACGTGATGCCCAAAGTATTACATACAAGCATCAAACTTATCAATGAGACAGTAACAGTCCGATACTTCGAAATACCAGATGCTACTTTCAAAACTGAAGAGAAGTCAACTGCACTTTCTTTACCTGAAATCACAATGTCAGAATATCTCTCTCCGTTTGTAGAGGGCTTTATTTCCCACAATTTGCCTGCTATCTCTGCAATTCTAGTGTACGGGTTGTTTATCACGTCTGTAATACATTTAACCAAAGGGGTTGTGCAACACGTTTACCTGGCTACATGGGTGATGTTTGTTATGCCTGTGATCTATGAGGTTAGATCGGTAAAAGGGGGAGCACGGAGGAATGTTATTTCTTTACGAGTGTTGATCCTAGTGAGTGGTGGTGCGCTTGCCATTTATCCAGCTCTGCAGCCAGTTTTAAGTTGGCAAAAATATGGAGTTGTAACGTAAGTCGTCGCGTAACGCGGGTAGTCACGTAACGCGGGGCTTTTCCCG
>JAPZOX010001605.1:0-10079 GCA_037952655.1 Hymenoscyphus sp. LP001 | reverse complement strand
TATAATAGCTCTTTATAAATATACTAAAAGAAGTACTTATAGAATAGTATTTATATTCGAAGAAAACTAAACTAAAGAGAGAAGAGAAGAGTTAGTACGCTCTGTCTCTATTTATATATACTAAGCGAGACTTCGGTAGAACCTCGGCACGTGATCCATCCTCGGTCACGTGATCTAGTCGTATATAACTAGAACTGTTATAAAGAGAGACCTTATATAAGAGTTTTTAATTTAGTAAATAAACTCGCTTAAGTAGCTCGCTAAGCGAGATTATAGATATATCTTTCTATAGATATATAAATAGCTAAGTAGTACGAAGAGACTCTTTCTTCTCTTCTTATAAATAATCTATTCTTTAATTATAACAGCTCTCTATAAATATACTAAAAGAGATACTTATAGAATAGTACCTATATTCGAAGAAAACTAAACTAAAGAGAGAAGAGGAGAGTTGGTACGCTCTGTCTCTATTTATATATACTAAGCGAGACTTCGGTAGAACCTCGGCACGTGATCCAGTCGTATATGACTAGGACTGTTATATCACTCCCTTCTTTAACCGAGTCCTCTCTAACTAAGCCGCTTTGTCTTCTGTAGCTATAGAGTCGTTACTCTCTAATTCGCTGTAATTGTCTCTTCCTGTCTTATACGCCTCTAGCTACAAAGGAAGAGCCTTTGGAGGCCCGTCAGCTATTGGATTCGCTAAATAGAATTCCTTTAATATATATAACAAGTAGGCTACGTAGCGAGCTAGGTGCTAGTTAAGGTCCTCGTTATAGCTCTTCTACTTTAATCAGTAGTAAAGAGACTTCTATCGCGTCTTACTTATAAGTACTTTCTTAACCTCCTATTCTTATTCTTTGTCGATAATAATCGGTAGAGGTAGCGTACTTACTTGTCTAGGTAGAGGATTATCTAAAGCTTTATATAACTTCTCTAGTACGAAGATAGGATAGACTCTAATAGAGGATAGTAACTAGAGTTTAAAAGCAGAGCTAACTTTCTTAAGAATCTTAAAAGGTCTAGCTATCTAGTAGTCTAACTTCTAGCTAGGTCTTTACGTATTCTAGTCCTTTATAGTAATAAAAACTATATTACTAACTCTAAAGTCTACTTCTTATCTATGTCTATTCACGTTCTATTCTTTCTTTTCTTAAGCTTTTACTATATTCGCTTAGCCGACGTCTAGTACTTCTTAAAGAGTCTTTATAACTGTTATAGCTTCTTCTTATAATAGCCTCTCTTATATAGTCGAGGGTTTAGGCGTATTCTAGTTAAAAGACGTTCTTAGTAAGTAGCTCTTTTATAATTCGAACGGGGACATTCTAATAGTACTATAAGGTAGTATAAGCTAAGCGTGGTCTATTATTAGAAGTAGCTCTAACTAATTATTCTAGTAGTAATTTACGTATAGCCTTAAGCGCTAATCTAGGTACTAGTTTATAATTTCAGTTTGTCCGTCTGTCTAGGCGTGATTTATAGTCGAAAGTCGAAGCCGGACGCCGAGGATTCGCGTAAATTCTCGCTAGAAGGCAGAGATAAACTAAGGGCCTCTGTTAGAGATAATACTCTCTAGGATTCTATAATATTATAATATATACTATAAGTATAGCCTAGCTATCTGCTTAGCTATTACTTCCTTTTAGTATAGAATAGAGATAGATTGTTTAGATAATTAGTTAATAAGAAAAAAAGGCGACTTTCTTAAAAGTAACCTCAAAAGCCTTAAAATACATTTAGACGACCGTTAGACGGTCTAGAAAGAGAATAAAGCACTCTACGATTATGTCGAGTGATCGTAGCAGTGGTAGTAGTAGGATAGAGAGCTTATAGAGAGCCCTTACTCCTCTCTCCGACGCGCTAACAACTAATAGCGAAGGCGGAACAACGAACGAAGAAGAGCAGAGTAAGAGAGGACGGAGGGGAGTATCGGAATACGTAGACGTGATAGAGAAGGGCCTAATCTAAGTAATACTTGACTTAGTAATAGAGGAAAGGGGTATTAAGGTAATTATCGAGGTAGCGGGAAAGGTGCTCGAGTATAGAAGAGCTAGGAAAGGAGGAGACGAAATAATAATAAGAGGTATTCTACGAGAGAAGCTTACGATCGTAGTAAAGAAGATAAGAGGTATAAAGGAACGAACTCTAACGTAGGCAGAGAGAGTTAGAGCTAGAGAGCTATAGAGAGAGGTAGGAACCACGCTATAAAGGGAATATATTATACTAGCTAAATATATAAAGGAGATTATAATCTAGGCTATAGGGATAGACGAAGGGAAGGACAAGCTATTACTAAAGGAGGTAATAGAGGCTATAAATATAAGAGGATACGAGGTAGAAGTAATTATAGTAAGGAAGCTTTAAAGCAGGGATATTATTATATAGTTCGAAGAGGAGAAATAGGTAGCATATATACGGAATAATAGCTAGGTAAAGAAGGCATTTAGACAAGGGACAGTAGTAGTAGTAAGAACGCTCGTAGTATTAGTAAAGAGAGTCTCGGCAGATATACTTAAGAGAGGAACGGCGGGTATACTATAGAGTATCTTATAAGCCTCTAGTATAAGAGTACTAAAGATTATATAATAAGAGAGCAAGTATAGAGAACGCTAGAGCTAGGAGGGGCTAGCTCTTCGGAACTATATTCTAGAGGTAGTAACAATAGAAGAAGTAAGAAGGCTATGCTTGAGAGAGATGCTATAGGAGGTATAACACTTTATATACGAGAGATATACGACAGAAGCAGTAGCTTAAAGGTGCTTTAAGTACTAGAAGTAGGGGTATATAGCACGCTTCTATAAATAAGAGGAGAGGTGTGCCTGGTGTACGTGTAAGAAGTACGAAGAGAGTGAAGAGAAGTGCTCTAGTAAAAAGGATCTAAAGGAGCACCTAGTAAAATATAGGAATTATAGAGGAGAATACTCGGTATTTATAAAGGAATGTCGAACAGGAGAATAGCATCGTAGGTAAGTAAGAGAACGATACCTAGATAGGCTAACCTCGTTTGTAAATCCGTAAATAGCTTTAAAGGAAGGAGGGGTAGGGACGCTCTACCCGTTCGCGTTTAGCTATAAAGAGGGCTTATAAGCTGTAAGGAAGAGACTAAGGCAAGGATCCGTACTAGAGAGGCCGACGGATATAAGTAAGGTAGGACTTACGAACGAGAGTAACCTTGCTTAGTTTCTCGAAAGGCTAGGAAGCTCTTCTAGTATAACAGAGAACTAAGTAGAAGAAGACGAAGTAGAAGTAGGCTAAACACTATCTGTAGAACTACTATAAGTATAATAGTACTATACTAGAACACGAGGAAGACACCGGAGGCACTCGACGCGGCTCTAAATTATAAGAAGGAATACGATATCCTAGCGATTTAAGAGCTAGCGTGGAATAGCGCGAGAGACTTCCTAAGCTACTTATTAAGCTCGAGGTATAATATGATTTAGTTAGACGAGGCAGTAGTACTCTTTATATATAAAAGGCATTTAAAAGAAAGCTAGACATACGCTACTAGTAAGAACTAGGCAAGTATAATAATAGGTAAGAGAGCGAACGAAATAATAGTCTACTTAGTATATAACCTATAAGCTAGGCGAATACTAATCGAGGACATGCTTTAATAAGCGAGACTAAGGAGAGCGCTTATAGTAGGAGACCTAAACGCTTACTACTCTCTCTAGGATATCTACGGGAGATATAACTAGAACGTAGACCTTACTCTTAAGCTTGCTATATAGTAGGCGCTTAAGAGGAATATACTATACAGCGAGGTTATATAGAGAAGAGAAGGCTCTTATAACTTAACAATTGACTTAGCCTTCTCTACTAGAAACGTAGCTACTTAGTAGAGGACGCTAGACCTGCTAGGGTCTAACTATATAGCTTAACTTCTTACGATAGCGGCTAGAGAAGAAAGAGAGGTACCGCAGACACTCGGCTATAGCTAGAGGCTAATAGACGAAGTGTTAGTAAAGGCAGAGGCTAATTGCCTTGCGATACTAGTAATCCGGAACGTATAGGAGCTCGAGGGAGCCGTTGAGAAGCTTGTAGAAGAGCTTTAACGAATAGCTCGAGCCTCGACGCCGCTTTAAAAGCTAGATAGAGGGAGAGCGTAACCTTAGTAGAACACGGAGGTTAAAGAGGCGTTAAATAAAGCAAGAAAGTGCGAAAGAACCTAGAGAGAGCTACGTACGAGAAGCTTAAGGAAACAGCTCGACGACGCTCTTTAAGAGCTCTGAATAATAAGTAGAAAGGCAAAGACGAAGAGCTAGAGAGAGGCACTTATAGAGGCAGTAAAAGATAATAGGAAACTATAGATACTTGAAAAGTAGACACGCCTTAAAGAATACGTAAAACCTAAAGTACTAATACTACTAATACTTACCTTACTTAGTAGAGTAAAAGGCGAGAACTACGAGGATAAGGCTTATATCCTTATAGAGAAGTTCTTCCTAGAATCAACAGCCGACTACTCTAGTATCTCGAATAGGGAATAGAGCCCTAAGAGCTTCTCTTAGGAGTACGAAGTAAGCTAGCAGGTAACTAAGAAATATATTAAGGTAGCTATAAGATTAACGCCGTAGAAAGCACTAGGGTTCGATATACTTACGAACGGCTTTCTAAAAGCGTACGATAAGCTACTTCGAGAGGTACTCGTAGTAATAGCAGAAGCGAGCTTCTACTTATAACACTTCCTGTCCTACTTCTGCTACGCGAAAGTAGTAGTACTTAGAAAACTAGGTAAAATAATAGAGGAATAAGGCAAAGTAGAGGCTTACCGGCTAATAGTACTACTCTTAACTATAGGTAAGATCCTTAAGAAGGTAATAGCGTAGAGGCTTACGAAGCTTGTAGAAGACGCTATAATACTCCTAGAGATGTAAATAGGTAACCGGAAGTACTAGAACACGGAACTAGCGATTAGAATAGTAATAGAGAGAGTATATATAGCGTAGAAAAACAAGAGCTACGTGTCCCTAGCTTAGTTAGATATAGTAGAGGTATTCGATAGAGTAGATTATATATAGCTACTCTATACTCTAAAAGAGAAGAAAGTGCTATAGTAGGTAGTAACCTAGATAGGAAGCTTTCTCTTAAGATATAAAGCTATACTATTCTTTAATAGAAGGTTCGTAGACGAAAGAAGCCTAGAATAAGGAGTACTATAAGGATTAGTACTATCTCTAATACTATTTATTCTTTTTATCTTAATACTATACGATAACCTAGCGAGGATCGATAGGCTAATCACAGTAGGCTTCGTAGACGATATAAACCTACTTATAATATTAAAGAGTATAGTAGTAAACTATAGGATACTCGAGTTAGCCTAGAGAGTGTATAACGAGTAGGTAAATAAGCGAGGGATAGCTTTTAGCCTAGAAAAGACAGTACTTATATACTTTATAAGAACGAGGGCTCTATAGAAAGAAATAGTACGGTTTAGAGAGGTAAGGCTTATACTAGTCGAGTATATAAGGTTTCTTAGAGTAGAGCTCGACAGGAAACTAAACTAGAAAGTATATAGAGAGAGAGTACGGAAGAAGCTTATAACATAGACCTTTACGCTTACGAGGCTCGCTAGTAAGACGTAGAGCGTCGATTACTACCGCGCGAGACAAATATACATAGTAGTAATAAGAAGTACAATTACGTATAGAGCGTCAGCTTAGTACTATACAACGCTAAAAGAAGAGAGCGTAAAGGGGATAGTAAGAAGCTTCCTTATATAATAATCGAAGTGTTTACGAGTAGTAATAGGAGTATATAAAGCTACCTCGATCTAGAGCCTAGAGATAGAGGCAGACTACGCTCTAGTAGACCTCTATCTTAACCTTCGAGTAGCTGCTTTTAAAAAGAAATTCCAAACGTCTTAACTAGGAAAGCTAATCTAAGGTGTTTATAAGAATATAGCTACGCAGCTAAGAAGAAGGAGAGGAAGACCGTCAAAGCTAGGAAAAGCGATGCCGTACTACTAGAGAGCGAGGTAAGTATAGGAAGAAGAGTAGGGAATAGAGAGAGGAGGTTTCAGATATAATACTACGCTTATAGAGTAGTAGGAACGCCTAGAGGCTCAAAGAAAGAGAGCCTGAGAGAAGAACCCGACGCGGTATATAGAAGCGTTAGATAAGGCAGACCTAGTAAACTAGGAGCTAAGGAAAGTCTATAAAGGGCTCGCTAAGGCAAAGAGCTCGCTACTCGTCTAGGTAAGAACAGAGGTAATAGGGCTTAACGCCTTCCTCTTTATAAGAAGGGTACTAGGCTAGCTAATACTATAGTATACGTACGCGGGCGAAAGAGAGACGGTGAGGCACCTAGTACTATTCTACTAAGATATCCGACAAGAGAGAGAAGCACTTATAAGAGCCCTTAGGAAGAGTATCGGAGACTTAAAAGAGCTTAGAGGAGCACTAGCGAATAGGAAGCTAGCGCTGAGAATTACTACCTAGCTGCTTAGGCTTAGAAGACTTTAGGAATATAGGCTAGCGCTAGAATTACTCGAAGAGGATAGAGAGGAAGGCGAGGAAGAGGTAAGAGAAAGGAAGGAAGAGGAAGAGAGGGCCGAGGCGCGCTAGAGAGTAAGACCCCGGCTCCGCCAGTTTTAAGAGAGCGCCTAGGCGCTCTCTATACTACTAATACACGCTTTAGCGATTAAGCACTTCAACCTACCTCTCTAGTTTATCACCGGGTCAGAGAGAAGAGCTTCGAATAGATAGCAGCAGGAATCAAGGAAGGAGTATCGCACGCTTGTAAAGAAACTCGAGAGGCGAAGAAGAACAGGCCGAAAGGTATTATAAACTAGAATAGAAGATATACTGCTTGCTCTTAGAGCTCGGCCTACGGCCTACGTAGCGTAAGAATAATAATAATAGATAATTAGTTAATAACTATAAATATATTATTAAAGCTATACTTGTTAGCTAGGAAGGATTTAAAGTCTATTACTACGTATTACTATATATATAATAGAACTGGAAGTAGGTGTAGATAACCAGAGGTCTTATCTCTTAGTATATCTACTCTTCGATATTTATAATAGTTACGTACGTATTACGTAATATTAGACTTTATATTTCGCTAGATATATCTTAAGCAAAGGATCTAGTAGGTCTTGTCTCGTCTAGGGTAGGCTAGTAGTACTTGGTCGTATACTTTATAGATTAGGTCTGTCTATAAAGTATTAATATCTAGTACTATTAAGTAGCCTTGATAAAGCAGTAGGTCTTCCTCTAAGACGTACGAAGAGTCTTCGTCGTTCTTAGCTTATAATCGTAAAGCTTAAAGTGTCTTAGTATTCTTATTTGCTTTACGGATTCGTTTAGAGAGTATAAGAGACTTCTAGAAGTGATCGTCGTCGACTAGAGCTAGTGTAATAGAGCTTATTTCGACTCTGAGGTCTTTAAGTGCTTCTATATTAACTTGTTCTTTTGTTAAGAGCGTATAGATCTGGTATTGTTCTTTTAGCTCCTTCTAAGTCTATAACTCGTCTGTTTTTCTTATTAAAGCGTCTGTCTTTCTATTCTCTTTTCTAGAACGGTATATTACTATAAAGTAGTATTTAGCTAAAGCTTTAGCCTATCTAGCTTAACGTGTAGTAAGCTGCTTTATCGTTATAAAGTACTCGAGTACTTTATAGTTAGTATAAATACGAACTTTCTTATACGTGCTTTATAATTCTAGTCTCTATTCTATAAGCGAGCGTACGATTATAAGTATCTCTTTATTATAAATCTTATAATTATACTTAGCTAAGGATATAACCTTACTAAAGTAAGCTACTAGGTACTATTCGCCGTCTGCTTACTATTGTTATAGTATCTTAGCGATTATCCCGTCTAAGGCGTCTGTCTCGATTATCGTAGGACTAGTACTATTATAAGATATTCTTTTAGCTTCTTAAAAGCGTCCTAGCAGCTTTTGTCGAAGTTAAAGGGTACGTTGTCCTTTATAAGACGTATAAGTGGTTTTGTAATAATTCTATAATTCTATATAAATCTTCGATAGAAGTTATAAAAGCCTAGGAAGCTTTAGACGCCTTTTACTATATCTAGTACTTACTAATTCTAAACTACTATAACTTTTTCTAGATCTACTTTAATACTATTAGTCTTAATAATAAAGCTAAAGTATTTTGTCTTCTCGACGTTAAATTCGTATTTCTTAATATCTACTTATAAGCTAGTATCTCGTAGTTACTAGAGAACTTTTTATACGTGTTCCTCGTACTCTAATATATTCGAAGAATAGATAAGGATGTCGTCTAAGTAAGTAGAGTAGAAATCGTCTAAATAGTTGAAAAGTACGTCGTTTATATACCGCTAGTACGTAGATAGTCTATTTATAAGTCTAAAAGGTAGAACCTTATACTTATACGTTCTATAACGTGTATAGAAAGTAGTTAGTTCTTTAGAATTAGGATCTATTTATATATAATAGAAAGCTTAATAGATATCGAGTTTTATAAAGATATAAGCTTAACTAATATAGGCTAGCGTTTTATTAATAAGAGGAAGTAAATAGCAGTCTTTTTAAGTAAGGTTATTAAGCTTCTAGAAGTCGATATAAAAGTATAATCTTCTGTCTACCTTCTTAATAAATAGTACTAGAGTAGTAAAAGAGAACTAGCTATACTTTATAAATCTCTTATAAAGGTTATCTAAGATATATTCCTTTATAGTAAGTAGCTCTTTAGTTAATATCTTATATAGTAGAGAATATCTAAGAGTATCTGTTCCTTCTAGCTGTATTTTATAGTTATAATATTAGTAAGATAGTAGAGTATCTAAAGCTTCCTTTAAGAATACGTCTATAAAATCTATATACTTCTCTAGAACCTCTAGTATTACTATACGATCCTCTTCTCGTCTAGCTATAATACTGTTAATCTCGTATAAGCTAGTAGTAAACATCTTACTATCTTTCTAAAGTAAATAGTAGTATATTCCTACTACGGATATAGTAGAGATGTTGATTATTATAGAAGGTTCTTACTTTAGAAAGAGCTTTTGTCGATAGACTAGGGTAAGTACTTTCTTAGGTAATCCCTCGAGTTCCTGTTTTATAATCTAGTATTATACTTATATAGAAGACTAGTAGTTGCTTTCATAGATCGTAGGTATATATTCTAGATATTCTATTATACTAAGTTCTAGAATAGATCGGCTATTCTATCTCTATAATTCGTCCGTTTCTATTATAAGGTTATAAGCGTCTGCCTAATTCTAGTAAAAGAGCGTAGAGTTCTTAGGACGAATAGCTTCGCGCGAGAGAGAGATAGGCTACTAAGTAGAGAAGTAAGGCTTAAGTTCCTCTAGCTAGAGTAACTTTTAATAAGTTACGTTAATATTAATATAAAAGTATTCAAAGAATTTTCAGCCGAGGATAATGTTGTATAATCCTAGGTCTAGTAGAATAAAGAGTATATTAAAGAATTTACAGCTATCTAATACGTAATTAGAGAGGAGGTAGTAAGTAGCTTCTCTGCTAATCTCTCCGTTATATCCGCGAATCTTTATAGGTATAGGAAGTCTTTTTATTTTAAGGTTATAGAACTTCGCTAAGTCGTAGCTGAATTAGACGTCTATAAAAGATAATATATTTGCTCTAAGGTTACTAAGAGCAGTGGTTTATATACTATATCTATTAATCGTTATTATACTAGGTAAAGTAAACGCTTTTCTACTAACTAATAACCGTAGATTAATCTTAGAGAGATTAATCCTATATTTACCTAAGGTAGAGTCTTCTCTTAGGTATAGTCGTTTCCCGACTTAGATCTAGCTTCTTCTTCCTTCTCTAGCTCGCTTAAGTCTACCTTCTTATAAACTCTTAGCTGTAGATAGAACTTGATATAATAGCCGACTTCTCTACAGTTATAACACGTGTTAGTAGAGGGGTGAATGCTAGCTATATAAGGAGGAATTTCTAGAGAACGTGTAGCTATAGCTATATTTATAGCTATAGTAGATAGATACTTACTTATACGCTTTCTAGTCTTTTCTTCTATAATATCTTATAGGTCGTTGTTAACGCTACTAGCAAGAGTATAAAAGAGGTCTATATCTCTCTTAGCTTAAAGTCTA
>JAPZOX010001604.1:0-10082 GCA_037952655.1 Hymenoscyphus sp. LP001 | reverse complement strand
TAAGAGTAATAGTAATTTATTATCTAGATAATATTCTAATCTTCTTAGAAAAAGAGAAAGAATATAAGAGATATATTAAAGAAGTTTTATAATAACTTATAAAAGTAGACTCTTAATTAAAACTCTTAAAATACGAATTTAAAATAACTTAAACGCTTTTCCTAGGCTAGGTATTTAGCTTAAAGAAAATAGAAATAGATCTAGTAAAGATCTAAGACATCTTAAACTAGAAATCACCTTAGAATATAAAGGATATATAGTTCTTCTTTAGATTTATAAACTTCTATCGCTCTTTTATTAGAGATTATACGAAGATTACTAAACTAATGTTAGAACTAGTTAAGAAAGCTATTAAATTTGTCTAGAGTAAACAGGCTAAGGATGCTTTTTAGAAGCTTAAAGCGAAATTCGTAGAAAAACCTATTTTATACGATTTCGACGTAGATAAGCCTAGTATAGTAGAAACAGACGTCTTAGATATAGTAGTAGAAGCGGTTTACTTATAACTAAATAATAAAGGAAAACTTATACCTATTATATACTATTCTAAAACATTTAATCTAGTATAATAAAACTATAGTATATTCGATAAAGAATTACTTACTATAGTACTAGCTTTAGAATATTAGAGGATCTACCTTTAGAGTACTAGATACCTAGTAACAGTGCTTACTAATTACTTAAATCTAAAAACGTTTATAATAACTAAGGAACTCGTTACTAGGCGCCTAGCTAGGTAGTCTAAAACCTTAGCTAGATTTAAAATAATTATTTAATATATTAGTAGTATAAGTAACGCTTAAGCTAACGCTCTTAGTAGGAAACCTAGCTATAAGGATAATAAGAAATATATTAATATAGTAATATTAAGATATAATAAGGATAGCGATCTAGTATCTATAGTATATAAGATCGCGTTTATAATATAGAACAAAGACTCTTAGAAGAATAAGATTTAGAAAGCTTAGAAAAGAGCCTGTTCTAATTTAGCCTTATAAGCAGAAGTAGAAGAACTAACGCTAAATAGAAAAGATTTTATAGATATATATTAAGCTATAAATAATCGAAATAATAAGAAACGATATAGGAATAGAAAACTTTAGGTTCCTAATTTATATATAAAGAAATTTATTAAGGAATACTATTTAGCGCCTGTCTATAGATATTAGGGAATTCGTTAAACTCTCTAGAGAATAAAATAATATTACTATATTAATAGAGCGTCGAAGGTAGTTAAGAAAGTAATAGTAGAATATAATACCTATACTAGGAATAAGGCTTCCTACTATACTCCTTATAGACAGATAAACACTACTCTAATACTATAGATACCTTAGAAATCAATATCTTAGGATTTTATTATTAAATTACTAAAATCTAAAGATCTAATAATAAGAGTTAAGTATAATACGATCCTAGTTATTATAGAACGACTTACGAAGTATATAATTCTAATAGTATATATAGAGTTAAGTATAGCTAAGGAATTAGTATTTATATTCCTTAGAGAAGTAGTCTTAAGATATAGACTACCTAAAGAAATACTCTTAGATAGAGACAAACTCTTTACCTTGAAATTTTAGATCGCTCTTATAGAACGATTAGGTATAAAAAGAAAGCTTTTAATAGCTTTCTACTCTTAGATAAATAGAGGAAATAAACGTATAAATTAAGTAGTTAAAATATATCTTTATTATTATATAAACTACTAATAAGATAATTAGGTAGAACTACTACTCTTAGCATAGTTTACTTATAATAGTTTAGTAATAGAAATAACACTTATTATACTATTCTACGCTAACTTTAGATATAAACTATTAGTATATTAAGAACTACTATCTACGACTATTAATAATTAGCTTGCTCGTATTCAGGTCTTGAAAATTAAGAGGTTATATAAGGAACTTATAAAGGATTTATAGTTTATTACTAAAAGAAACATATACTACTATAACAAACGACGTAGTTAGGAGCTAACGCTAAAAGAAGAGGATAGAGTCTACTTAGTACGAAAAAATATTAATATAAAAAGACTAAGTAATAAACTAGACTATAAAAAACTTAGACTATTTAAAATTAAACGTGTTAAAGGACTTTTAAATTATAAATTAGTACTACTAAGAACTATAAACATCTATCTAGTATTCTATATATTCTTACTCGAACTAGTACTACCGGGAGTACTACTAGCTCTAATTATAGAAATTCAACTAGTAAACCTAAACGCTGAGTATGAAGTTAAGAGGATTCTTAACTATAGGCTTATTAGAGGATAGGTTAAGTACTTAATTAAATAGTTGAATTACCTATACTTAAAAAACACTTAGGAGCTGAGAAGCAGTCTTACCTAGTACTCGAAGGAACTTCAGAAGTTCCACCGCCGAAACCTAAGGCTGCTTATATTTCGTAGTTAGGAGAGAAGGACTTAAGGAAGGCCGGGTCGAGACCTAGGTCGAAAGCAGGGTTAGTAGTAGAGAGAGTAGCTAGCCTAGCAGCCTCTCCTTCTTTATACTCTTTCTCTTCCTATTTCTCCTTTTCTTTCTTTTCTAGATCTTTAGTAGTATCTAGTTTATTAAGGGAACTGAGACTAGCTACTATTATCTTCTTTTCCCTTTCGAGGAGAAGACGTTTTTATTATCGAAGCTAGAGGATTTTCGCTATCGCCTCTTCTTCTTAGAAGTCTAGACAAGCTTTCTGCTTTTCAATAGAAGCCTAGTCTAAAAGTAAGAGTATTTAGTTTTATTTATAATAATCGTAGGATTTGCTCTACCTAGCGTAGGTAGAATAGCGAGAGTATTAATCGCTATAGATAGTAATATAGCGATAAGACTTACTAGCTAAATTAAGAGATTTTTCGTAATAGGTATAAGAGGACATCTCGTCACTGTATTGTTTAATATAATTTCTAAGGGTTTAGTATTTAGTATATTTCTTATTATTAGAAGGTAGTATATTAAGAATAAGAGGAGGCCGCTAGCCTTTTAACGATGTTTCTTAGTTTATACTTAAGCGTAGAGACACGCTAGGCTAAGAAGAGGATAGTATTACGAATCACGTTATACGTAGTAAGTAGTCTAGATAGCGTTCTAATAGGATAAGATATAATATCTAGGAAATAGAAGGTAATATAGAAGGGAATCTATAATATAAGAGTATTTAGAGATTCTAGGAATCTTACTATTAGAAGTACGTTAGAGGTTATATAATATAAAGGATCGCCTAAGTCGACTGACGATCTAGGCGACTTAGTTAACAGAGACAGCAGACGATCCTGTCTACCTAGAGGAATCGAAGGTTCTATATAAGACTAGTACGTCTGCTATTAGATAGGAGCTTCGTACTTAACTTTAGTTATTAATCTTATTATCTTATTTAATATCTTTGATATAAGTAACGAGTTTACTTCTAAGTAAACAACCTAGCGTATCTGTACTTCTTACTAGTATACTAATCTTCGAGACTTAGTTATCTTTGTTTAGTTCGTTTAAGTTTCGTTATACTTATTAGTATTAATTAGTCTCTAGAGAGCGTTATAACAGTCTCTTTTTATTATAGTATCTGTAGAGTTACTTTTACCGTCTATCTACTTAATCTTATTAATCTCTCTTAGCTTATATACCTCTCTTAAGTATATAACGTTAATTATTAAACGCTTCTCTTTAGTAGTTCTCAGTTTAGCTATATACTTGTAAATAGACTTCGAGTTAGTATATATAATAAGAGGGACTTTAAAGGAAAGAATACTTTCTAGAGTTAACTTAATAGAAGCGGCGGCGTTAAAACCAGAGCTTATAGTATATAATTCCGAGGCTAAAACGCTGCGAGTTACTCGCTTATACTTAGTAGATAACTAGTATAAAATATTAGCGTTGTCGTTCTTATCTACAAGTGCGATTACGTATTCGATTTATAATAAGAGGTCCTTATTATTTATAAAAGATCTATCTATAAAGGTATAGAGTTTAAGCGAGTCCTTGTCTAATTTAACGTATATAAGACCTCTTATAGTATTGTCGATTTACTACTGAATACGTTTATTAAGAAAGTTAATATCGTCCTTTTATAGATCGGTTGTCTAGGTAGCGTAGACTAGATTAAATACGGCTTCCGGTTATAATACAGTTGCTAGATATATCTCTCGAGCTTTTTAGACGACGTATTAATCTTTAGTAGATACTATATAGAATAATCCCTTTGTATTAACGGTTTCGGCTAGCGACTTTTATACTAAGTTTAAGTTATTAGTATAATCCTAGGAAAGCGATATTAAGCCGTCTTAATACTTAGTAATAAGGCCTCTATTAAACTTGATTAAGTAACCTATCGTAAGTTATTCTCTTTCCTTAGATAAGAAGCCGGCTTTCTTAATTACTTATTCTTCTTTAGCGAGAAAGACAGTATTTATAAGTATAAGAGTATCGTTAGTTTAAAGTCCTATTATACTAAAAGAGTTGCTTTCTTTAGTATATAAAAGACAGAGGTCGAAAGTGGATTAGAGTATAGAAAGCTTGTCTATATAGTGCTTCTAGTATATTATAAACCAGTGGTTACCAGCTTCTGAGATACTATATAAGAGCTTAATTACCTTAAAGAATAAACCCTTCTACTATAGATATCTCTTTAGTAGTTATATAAAGAACTTCCGGTTTAGTTCTATTAAGGATTAGATATATACTTATATAATATCTCGACTCTAGACTTAAAGTTCTAAGAAGATAGTTATTAGTACTAATATTATCTTTTAGCTAACTCTCTAGATAGTAGGAGCTTACGTAAGTACTAGTAACTTCCTAGCATCGTTATATACTTAAATAATAAGTCTTAACTTTATAAAAGCAAGTACTATACCCTCGAGTTTAATATTATCGACGAATCGGAATCTAAAGATCCTAGTATCTAAAGATATATTCTCTTAGGTAATTATCTTAAATACGTCACGGTCTATAAGACTATTGATTTCCTTCTAGTATAACTCGATATATATTATATTATCGTTTAAGACGAATACTTTAATATCGTAGTAGCTGTCCTCTACTATAAAGAATAGAAAAGTCTCGACGTTACTTAAAGTAACGTACTTCCTAGTATCGTCTACTAAGGTCTCGATATCTACTTCTTATAGTAATACTTTAGAAGACTCGTCTAGTCTTAGATACTTTCGTAGTCTTCCTCGTCTACGCTTTTGAATTTAACTTAAACTTGATATTAGCTTTGAAAGAAGACCTTACCTCGGTTATAGCTCTAGTAGATCTATATAAATATCCTGTCGTTCCGGAAGCTACTAGAGTTAGTAGCGAGTTCGAGGTCGAATTAGAGGATCTCGTTCGTGATTTTATAAGCGAGGTAGAGCCTCCTTATTCTTCTAGTACTAGTAAGCTTATAGTGTCGTATCTAGTACTAGTTTAAGAGTTTTAGAGGTTTTCTTAAAGTACGGTTTTACTACTATAGATCTAAATCTTATAGGTCTACTTAGTAGTATTATAATACAGTTCTCGTTCTCTATCTCTTATAGCGAAAAGGGTTCTATCTAGAATTTCTTATATTCTCGCTAAACGAGGACTTCTATATTAAGTAGTAAGTTCTTAATTCTATTTAGTAATAGTCCGTTCCGTATATAAAGAGTATTATTAACTTGTCGTTTAGTAAGTAGCTTATAAGCTTCCTTAGTAGCCTTCTTATATATCTTAGATCTCTAGAATATTATTTATAATAGAGTATTACTCTTAGCTATATAAGGATAAGCACCGTATACTAGTAAGGTAGGAACTAATCCGTTTAGTTCTACTATATTATTAATAGCTTTAAATACTATTTATAGTACTAAAGTCCTTATAAGTTCTAGCTATTATTCTCGAATAATCGAGTATATACGTCTAATTAGTCCGTAGTATCGTTCTACTATACTAATAGAGTTATACACCTTAACCGGTACTGTTTTAACCTTAATTCCTATCGAGCTAGTATATCTCTTAAACTCTTTAGTAACGAAGTTCCTTTCTTCGTCTACGGTAATATAATCTAGAGGTTCTAAGTAGGTATTTATCTAGTACTTCTAGAGGATCTCCTATACGCTCTTTATACTTATATCCGGTAGAAACTCTCTAGATTAGTACCGAGTCGCTTAGTCTATAATATATAGAACTCCTCTTTCTTCTAAAAAGAAGACGTCTATAATAGTATTATAATTAAACTCGATATCGTCGTAGAACGTGAACTTAAACCAGCTAGGTAACTTTCTATACTTCTAGTAGTATTTATAGTACTTCGTAAGATACTATAATACGCCTTAATCGATATCGTAACTAGCCTTCTCTAGTACACGTTATAAACGTAGTACTAAGAGATTACTAAACCGTCTATATAAGCAGTAGATATTAACTTCTAATAAGTAACATAGCAATTCCTAGATAAGATTATATATAGCCTTATTCTAAAGAAGAAAGAGATGTCTAAACCGTTATATAACGTTAAATCGTCTAGTTTCTCTTCTCTTATCGTCTTCCTAGATAAGAATGTTTTTAAGATTATTTAGTAAGATATATAACTTATCTATATCGTTAATACATAGGATAAACAGTATATCTAACTATATAATATAGAATTCTATATAACCTACAGATATATTAATAGTAATTAAACTAAGAGAAGGAGTAAAACCCTTACTAAACTAGATATTAAACTATCTCTTAGTACTTTCGTTAATCGGGATATTATTAACATATTTAGTATAAGCGAGATATTAATCGTATCCTATACTCGACTTCTATACTACTCTAGTATCGATTATAACTCTAAAGAAGTAATTCTCTACGTACTTTTTAGCTATAGAAGTGAATACTTCTTTAGTAAACTAGCTATCCTTTTTAGAAGTAATATTAGAGATCAATAGTAGGATATATCTATATAATAAGTGCTTTTATACTAGGCTTATTAAGTTGGCGGTAAGAGTTTAAGTACTTAAGTTGTCGATTCGTTCTATAGAAGTAACTAAGTAGTAGATAACCTCGTCTTCTAAGTCGCTATCGTTAGTAGATAAAGCAACTGTCTAAAGAGTTTCTACTATATCCTCTTCTTCTATACGCTCTATATTTATAATATACGTATAGTATACTTTCTTAACAAAGGTACTATCCCTGCCTTAGAAGCTGGTTTTATTACTCTTTTACTATTTAGTAAAGTAACGATTCTATTCCTCCTAAGTATAGTTCTAGGATTAGTAGCCTTTCTTATTATATATATAACACTTAGTACTTTTACTAGGTCTACGTTCTTATCCCTAGTTGTTATTATACTTATAGAAGTAATAATCTATTATCAAGGTCTTAGAGTTTAAGTTATAGTAGTAAGATATTAAAGTCTTAGTAGTTTTATAGCTTACTTCGTAGTTACGAATAGAGCTTCTTAAGAGTGTAATAGTACTCTAGAGAGAGGAATTCTAAGGTAGGGTTAAGCACGCGTTCTAGTATTCTAGTGCTTCCTTATATACTATAAGTAGCTTATTCGTTAATTACCTATTACTTTATATATCCTCTAGAAGCCTATACCGTAGTTCTTCTAGTTTAGATAGCATAGCCTTAAAACACTCGCTTAGCGTTTTATCTAAGTATTCTAGCTTTAACTTCGTCTATAATAGTATAGTACAGTTCTATTCGGAGGATTAACCTCTTATATATAGTTCGTTCTCAAAGTATAATTAGATAGCCTTAGAAAGGAATTCGTATAACTGATCTATTCTATCTTCCTTAAATATACTTGTATAGAAGTGATTAGATACCTAGCCTTTAAGTATAATTAGAAAGGCTAGGTAGTATACTAGTAATATTATACTATAACGCTTATATATATCCTTGAAAATAATAGATTTAAGCTTAAAGTTATCTCTCTTACTTCTGTACTTCTGCTCTTCTAAATATAACTTTATAAGGTTACTAAGTAAGTATAAGTAATCCTAGCTATATCTGCCTAGTAATAGTATTATAGGAATAGGATTGTTTATAGCTAATACCTAAGTGTTTATAAAGGAATTTAGAGAGACGTTATATAAAGGAATGTTATTTATAGATGTTAAAGGAGAAGTACTAGAAGGAATATACTTTAGAGGAATATTATTTAAAGAAATAGATATTAAGGTAGAAGGTTTCTAGTATCTCGTTTATAGCTTAGAGAATCAGTTAGAGTGTTCTTTAATATAGTTATATCTTACTTTTATCTCTTATAATTGAATTTATTACTTTTATACTTAATCTCTTAATTCTAAGATAGGCTATTTAGGCTTTTCAAGTTCTTAGGACGTGTTATAAAGTGCTTTCGCTATAGTCGTCTTATACCTACTTGTTTCCACCTATACGCCTCTATTACGTAGTAGCTTACGTATTTAGATAAGAGTACTTCTTTCTATACTCGTGAACTTAGATTCGGACTATTCGTTAAAGTATATAAGATATATCTCCTAGAGATAATCGTCGTCTATGCTCTTAACGTTGTATTCTATAATCTTTTCTTCTATAAAAGCTATAGCCTCCTTATCCTTAGCCTAAGACGATAGTAGTGCTATAGTATAGTAGTATAAAAGCTAAATATATTATTAAAAGTATTAAGATAATCGAAAGTAGTAAAAGAAACGAAAGTAGTTATAAAATCAACGGTAGACGATACTACTAGCAGTGTGTAAGTAAGATATAGTAGACTAGTGTCGGTAAGAGTAGGTGCTAGTAAGAGTAAGTGCTAGTAAGGGTAAGTAGAAGTAAGAGTAAGTAGAAGTAAGGGTAAGTGGAATAGAATGCTATTGTTTATCGAACGTGGCTTATAGAAGTGGGCTAGATAATCTAGATTATCCGAGGTTATCTTACGTAGCTTATCAGAGTCGAACAGCCTCCTACGAGTTGTTCTGCTAGTAGTTATAGTTGTCTATAAGCCGTAGAGTTTATAGTAGATATACGTGTATAATTCGTAGAGTTTACAGTAGATTCTGTATATATAATTCGTAGAGTTTGTAGTAGATTCTATATATATAATTCGTAAAGGTTGTAGTGGATTCTAAGTATATAATTCGTAGAGTTTACAGTGGATTCTGTATATGTTTTATAGCTGTAGAAGAAGTCTCTGTTTGACGAGAGGAGTCTACGTTGTAGCTGTACTATAAGAGTTTATAGTAACCAGTAGAAGGAGTCTCTGTTCGATAAGAGGAGTCTACTTTACACAACTACTTAGCTAGTGAGCTTACGGTTCAGATTAGAACCGCTTTACGTAACCAAGTGTTTCTGATCTATGCGTCTACTAATCAGTATTAGTTCGACTTAGTAGTTAATAGCTTAATATAAAAAGAGTATATTATCGTTATAACTATCGTTGATATATACCGAGTAAGAAGGAAGTCTATACTCGGTTCTTAAATACCTGCCTTCCTTATTAAGCGAGGAAGGTACGTGGAAGTGTAAAAGGCACGTAGAAGTGCTAACCACTTATATATATACCGATAGTATATCTTCTTTACTTTCTAATAATAATAATAGAACTTTTTAATATAATTTATATATATACTATTAAAGTATTAAAGTAAAGCTTTTAAAATATATAATACTTTTTAAATCTCTCTTAGATTATATTATAATATTAATTTTACTAGAGTTTTTTTAATATATCTACTTATTAGAGCTTAGATATATTCTCTATATAGCTTAAAATAATATAATTAATATTAAGAGTTCTTATACTTCTAAAGAGTATAGAAGTAGACTAGGACTTTTTAATAGAGAAAAGTAGTTTTAGTATTTCTTAGTATCTTTTTATATAAATATATAGATAACGTAGTTTATCAGCGAGTTAATTATATTACCGAGTCGATTACTTTTCCTTAGTACGAAACTTTATACCTAAATAAATCAACTATAATTGTCGGTATAATCAGAGTGAATAGCACTCCACGTGACCTTCTCGCTTAAGGTCTATTTAAGTAGACAGAGCAGCTAACTTTGCTCTACATGTACGAACGATAATATACTCTTTTTACATCATGCTATTGGCTACCAAGTCATACCAACACTGATCAGTGTCGCGCGCGCAGATCAGAAAAACTGGCT
>JAPZOX010001603.1:0-10114 GCA_037952655.1 Hymenoscyphus sp. LP001 | reverse complement strand
CCCCCCCGCCCCCCCCCCCCCCCCCATAGCCCCTTATATATACGTGAAAAGGCACTCTTGACAGCGTAGCCGAGGGGTCCACTTTTACGTGACAGTATGTAAATCTCACGGACGGTTGGGGATGGAATTACTCGGCTTTAACCAACCTCCCTATTTATCCAGAGCATCGCGAATTTTCCACCCTCACCGGAGCTACAAATCCAAGCAATTCACAACAACCAGCAAATGAAAAGGATACAACACTCACCGGAGATACTAATCAGCACTAGAGGAGAGCTTCTAGATTTTTTTCGTATTTTTGCGACTTCCTTTGGAGGTTGATAGTTTCGCGAAGCATCAGCGCTTGGATGCCAGAATCGACTCGTTATAAGAAACCAAAATATAGTTTTCTCATCTATCCTATCTCCCTATACTCACTCAATCCAATTGTTTCAAATATTTAAAACAATTATAATTAATAGATAAAGTTCACCTACAGCGCAAGCAATTATAAAATCTTATAGAAGTAAACAAACTTCACTCAATGGAAGAAACCACTACCCTTCCAATCCCATCCCAAGCTCTCAAACATCATTCAATCACTTAATACAGTTCTCATACAGGCATCGCATTCCTAGGTTCTTTCCGTACAAAAGGAGTTTGTACTTACTCTTTAATCTCTTGATTATATATTCCCGGAAGCTAATGAGTATTTCATATACTCAGAGCGTTACAGTTATTAACCCTTGTCAAAAAGGAGTACGAAGATTTAGTTGTAATAGGAAATTATCACTTAGGGACAATACTTCACCCTTTAGACTCCATTAATAACCGGAAGGCCCGAAAAAAGAAAGTGAAGAAAGTTTGAAATGAAGCAAACTCATCATCCACATGAATACATTCTTGGAACAGAGTCAAAAGTAACTTGTAGTAGATCTTCCTGTATAGTTATAATCTACCCTAACCGCCTAAACAGAAACCCAAGCAACAAAAACAGTAAAGTAAAGATGGTATCATAGTTTCCTCTCAACACCACCGCACCGCACCCTACCCCAAAAGACTCGCCCTACTCAACCCACAACTCATCAACCCCCTACTTCGAGACCTCGACGGTCTCTCCCCCCTTCTCGCCCACCACAGTCTCAGGCGGCGTAGCCTCTCCCGCTTCCTTCCCCTCAACATACGTAGCTGTGCTTGAGTGATAAGCACCAGGATGTTTCTTCCCTGTCATATCCAAAAAGATAGCCTTGAAAGTATACGCCAACCCCGCGCGTCCCTCCCAAACCGGATAAATACCCACACAGAACAAACTTCCAAAAATCCAAAGAATACCCACGACAACCCATCCCGTGAAGAATTTCTCGGAAAAGATGTAGCCGGAGCCGTACATTGGCATAGGCCACAAGATAAGGAGTGCGAGTGTTAGGACCACGGTTGTGATTTTTGCAATTTTGGAGGCACGAAGGAGTTTAGTTTGCTCCTCAGCGTCGTCGTCAGCAGTGTGTGCGCGTTCTCCTGGGACGAGCTCGAGATCGATGTGTGCCTCAGCAGCAAGATCATGGTCGTCGCCTTTGCGGATTGCGGCCATGGAGAGCCAGTCGTAGTTATCGACTCCAAAGATGAGGGTGAAAACCGGTGTGAAAATCAAAGGGGAGAGAAGAGCCATGACGTTTCCTGCCAACATAGGGTTGTTGGAGCCAGTACATGCGACGTCTAGCTTTCCGCATGTCTTCGAGGCGGTTACGAGCCACGCGATGAGGGCACATGCTAAACCGAGAGGAGGAGTGAGGGTTGCGGCCCATTTGTTTTGGCCCTTCCACATTATTGTTAGGGTGGCGGGGATGACGGCTGAGGAGATTATTACACCCATCATTACGTAGAGATAGCCCATTGAGATACCGGCATAGAAGACTGGGTCGTAAGTTAGTTTTGTTTTGGATTTGTTGTTGGGAAAGGGGATACGTACGTCCAACCGAGAAAGCAGCCATGAACAAACCAAATCCAACAACCATAGCGTGAGACATGTAAATGAGTTTCTTTCCGCTAGCACCGGGATTGAAGTATGTTTGGTAGATATCATAGGTGAAAATGGATGATACGGCAATCAATTCTGCGGAACTGGCAGATGTGACGGCCATGAAGACGATGAGCAAAACTGCTACTGCACCACCTTGTCCAAGAAGAGCGACTGCAGCATATGGAACCACAAGTCCGGCAGAAACGTCAGCATCATCCATTCGGTGGGGAAATGTTGGGAATGCTGGGTTGCCTTCGAGGGCGAGAGCTGCGAGACCCATTGTTGTTGCCATGAGCCATGGGATGGCGAACCAGGAGATACCGCCCATGATGTAACCGGGGAGGGCGTGGACTGGGGAAGCTGCAATTGCTTTATTGTAGTAACCGTTGTCGAGAAAAACACTATTGCGGATTAGCTTTGGCAGGCGAGTGGCAAGAGAGGGAGTAAACATACGTTCCAAAGTTTCCAACAATGTTAATGACGAAAAAGATAGCCCCCTCAGTAGATTGCATAGTCAAGTAACTTCCACCCGAGTTTCCTTCAACTGGATGATCTGCAGCAGCCTTGACCAAAAGATCAAAGACGGCTTTGGGCGAGCCCAAGATATCGCTTGTTGCATAGGTGACGAGGGAGAAAATGATGATAATAATCAACAGGATGAATGTATGCACCTAAACTTGGTTAGAGAGTTTCCCATATCATTGGAATATTCTTCTTACCCAATCCGTAAGGAAAGTGGCTTTGATTCCTCCAAACATTGTGTACATAGCCACACCCAATGGCAACAAGAAACAAGCAGCAGCTGTAGGCATTCCAGTCAAGGAGTTCACAACAGCAGAACCACCAGTCAGCAGCATGGCTGTGACGAGGATGTTTGTCATTAAACCGAAAACCGTGAACGTGATGTGAGCGTAGACACCATATCTGGCCTTGATAATTTCGAGGAAAGTCTGAAACCAACTTGATTAGTTTCTACTTATGAGTTTAGGCACGAGGGGAAACTTACGTGGGCGTTTGGTGCCCTTCTCTTCAACTCAATGGCAATAGTAGCAAACAATAAAATCTGAACGGTAGCACCGCTGGCATACCAGAAAGGACCCGAAACACCATATCTGTATGCAATACCCGAACTTTGGAGAAGTGTTGCAGCCCAAGTCCAACTAGAAACCACAGCAGAAGCGACCAATCCCGATTTCACTGTTCTTCCCGCGGTACTGAACATTTCCGAAGTTTGGAGCTCATGGTTGTAACGCTTGAGGATCCAGGTAACGAGAATCTATTATCAACCATTAGCAATTGGAGAAAAAATGGAGCTGTGAGGAAAGCTAAACTCACCATACCAAACGCGAAAACCGCGCCCAATCCCAAGACGATTCCATACCCCCAACCCTGACTGAGAGGAGGTGCAATTGGCATATTTCCGATATGTTTGTAAGTAGTGCTGTGTCTTCCTTCTAAGTTGACCTACGAAACAAAAGTACTATCTTGCGGGGGACGCGACAGATAATATAACCTTGCCCAAGCTGGGTCAGATCTCCAGCCTCGGGGGTGGGGGAGCTCTCAGATCCATGTCGAGTGAAAAGGTGAAAATAGCCCTCTCGTCGCTACTCAACCCTTGAAGCAAGAAAAACATGAGACTTAACTGGACGAGACACAGCTACTACCGTGCTCGTGGCTTGAAGAGAAAAAAAACAAGGAGAAGATTTCCGGCACGCCCATAGCTACTGCATGATGCCGTACCCTCTGGTATGCGTCTAGATCGTGATAGCTGGGATGCAAGCGGCTTCGGAGAGGGTGTGACCAGTACCGGAGAGAAATTGTATGGGGGAGGGGCGTGAAAAAGTCTGGTAAAGGGTCTCTATCCTTCACATGTTTGGTTGAAAAGTTTTGATAATGGAATTGATGTGAGATAGAGATAAGAAAAGTGAAGCGATCTGGAGTGAGTAATGGATACCACAACTGCAGTGACGCGGGGAGCATGCACGACGTGGGCTAGCGTGAACACCTGCATACCAAGCGAGGGAGCTTTGGCCCCCTGAGTTCGCAATCGCTGAGGCTGATTGGTTGAATGCAGCTGTTATCAAAGTCAAATCCTAACAGCCGCGATAAGGCAGAACGGTTTGGAAGCGAGGCCATTTAGTTAGCTATTGGAATGGGGAAGTGAACATGATGATCAAGAGAGATGAGCGAATAGTGAGCTTCAAAAATAGAGGCGAAAAAGGTGTGAGATTCAAACTGAGCATGGGCCATACAAAGTGACATAGCTTTTTAACAACGGTCTCTTAATCGTTAGTTAGTACGATGTCTGACAAGCTCCAGAAGGTGGGATAAGCATTGCATTTACGGACGACTAAGCGGTCACCTCCGGAAAATAAGATGGCAAAGACGATGGGATTGGTGCTTCAGAACTTCGTCTCAGCCACCAGATTGGTTTGCTCGTTTGAAATAGACCCCTCTAAAAAAAAATCAAAATAAACTCCCGCTTACTTCCCCATCCTGTCCCATCGCAAACCCTTGATGCTCTCTCGCCGAAGGCCCTTCGCCCCGGAATTTGGGCGACGGGGAGCTTTCTTACCCCACACAACTCTAATGATTTTGATATCAAAAGTACCCTTCTGGACACGAAATTTTCGTTTCGGATGTGAAAATTTTTCATCATCCAAGAAGCAGCTGAGAATTTTATTTTGAAGAGTTTTCAAAGATTGAAAGAATGGTCACTTGATTGGTACTCCGCGTCTCGAAGTTCAGAGATAAGGTATGTCGACTTGCAGTTGAAGCTAACACAGGTGCGTTTCACGTGGACAGCTACCCTTTGCATTCTTAAACCTCAAGGGAAATGGAAATAGGGTACCGGCATGGGGACGGGTGGAATCCAAGCTGATGGCTGCAAAGACATCGAACCGTCCCCACGAGGAATGGGTCTCAGACTTTCGAAAAAGAAAAACAGTTTGCGGTAATATCCAGACTTGGAAAGACTCTTCATTGGACGCCGAAGATTGTCAGGTCACGCCCAGCCAGCCACTATCAGATGTTCAGACGTTCGACAATTGCAGAGAAGAACAACAATTTGCAGAATGAAACCAGTGCACTCAATAACCTGAACGAACCCCGATGAGACTTCGAAATGACACCAAAATCGCGATTTTCAAACAACAAACAGACATATTGATGATTGAGATTTGACACTCTTGTATTATTCCAGACTACTGGAAGTATCCCACCACTACGGTCGCAAACAGAGAAATACACCCAACGCTTAACCAACCAAATCCCACCAAATCCGCCAAAACCCATCAGACTCCGATGCAAATTCAAAGTTGCGCAATTTGAAAACTCCCTATACATCCCACTATCCACAGAAGGTTTCAAATATCCGCCCGCATTCTATCCCAAAACCTCGGTCGGATTCGCGATTTCGAAATCGAAATCGCATCATTTCCGTATCATCCGTACTGCATATTCTGCTGTTTTGGAGGCGGACCACCTTGCTGAGGACCTCCCCAACCTTGATGTGGTCCTCCTTGCGGATTATTTTGTAAAGGCATCCCTCCGCCTCCTCCGCCATTTGCCTGGGCTATAACATCTTGTCGATTTGGAAGTGGTTGTGCGAATCGGCAGATGGAGCAGACGACATCTTCGTGACCGTGGATGCTGAGAGGAATTACAGGAACGAAGCAGAAGGTAAACCATGGATTTCGTTTGATAACCTTCGCCGAATAGTTGCCCTGTGTCGCATTAGTTGGGGTTCCAACAAGGCTGCCAGACGGTAGATGGTGGAATAGGGAAGTGCACTTACACAGTTATGACATTGGCATAGGACATTCTCGTAGCCTTGAAGGTTTTTGGTGAATTCTGTGGTGGTTGGACGTCAGTTGGATATTCGGTGTAGGGGGAAAGTGGCAAGCGCAAGGGAAGCCGGAAGCCTTACCAGTCTCTCCGCAGGTGAAGATGAAACACATCCTGATCGCGGTCGGTGATGGTGTTGATCAGAGTAGACGGTTTGGTAGTTGAAATTTAGATTCGGAGTTCGTAGATGTAGAGGACAAGCGTCGTATTATTTTGATTGGGGTGTTGGAGGAAGGAGGATCGGATGTTGCTCACTTAGATTCGGCTTGGTATAAAAATGCTGGGCGTTCGCATCGTCACTGTGTGGCTGTGCATTCATTCAAAGTGGCTTGGCATTTGACGGAATTACCTTGTTCCGAAGGACCCCTCATCACGTGCTGCGGGACTACGGGCTTCTAAGCGAGCTCAAAGCGCACTTTTCGATATTTGAGCTTCGAGCTTGAACTTTTTCTTCCTTTCCTTCCCCCAAGCGTCGTCCTCTTCAACGCTGCGTTTCTATGCTACAAACAGATCTGTCGCTCGACCCCTCGGGGTCGCGGCTAATCACATCACGGTGCTCGCATCACGATGGCCTCTTATGCATATGAGAAATTCGGAGTACTCTTCAATTCACCTTCCTCCTCGACCCCTCAAAAGGCAGAGTGATAGGTCTGCCCGCGAGGGTTCGGCGTGATCTCACGTCTGCAATTGGCATCAGAAAAGCAGGGCACGTCACCTTCTATATACCTGCTTGCGGGGACAAGTCGGTGTGCGTGTTCCTATGGGAGGGTCATTGCGAAGATTGTGTGTGCTACGGCACGACACTTAAGTGCAATACGCGGCGTGCTGGTTCCTTGGTCACTTGTGGCCCTGGGACAGGTACAATTCGATTCCGATTACTCTGTTGAGGACGACGCTTCACCCATCTTTTCTCAAAAGGTAAGGGATTCAATTCTGTTCGCATTGGAGAAAGGATACTGCTAATTGAGATTGTGACTCAACGACACTAGGATCACATTTCTCTACCCACGACCTTCCACCCATCCTTCCTCGAACCCCGAGAACATTGCTCAGCCAGACCAATTGTTCCTCCGCACACCCAGTCTCATTCATCCAACAAAGGTGAGGTCGAACCACATATACCATACCTCCCTCCCCACCCCCTTCCACCCAACCACTCGCGGGAACCCTTCGTACCTCAGATTTCGTCATCCAAGCCTTTGGACTTGTACAACTCTTTCAGAATCTCACTTCTGGGGTTGACCAAATATTTCAGAGATCCCAATTCGCGAGATAGTGCCGCACATGCATCGGGTGATAACATTGCCAGGTCCATGAGCTCCTTCACCTGATCAATGGCGAAGGAAACTTTATCTTGAAAGTGCTTTGCTGGAATAGCATGGATCTGGGTGCTGGAATCGGCCGCTCTCTTCCTCGAGAGGGCTACGGAGTCGAGAACTTCATCGGCAGAGCGAACGACATTTCTTTTTGTGTCTACAAATCTCTTCCAGAATTTTGGTTGCTGAGCCCGAGGTTGATTGGCCTGAGATGTGTCGGTATTACCAAATTCGTCGGGTTCGTCGTCTACCTGACATTTCTCATTCACCCTCTCCGCCCAGATATCATCCAGCTTGTCCTGGGGGATGTAGGTGAGTTCGCGGGTTTCCTTGTCGAAGCTGTCCTTGAAACCTTTGTAGAATGACGTGGCATTGTCCAGCTCCCGATACAATACACCCATGGCATATTTCAAGGAAGGAATCTCTCTCCGCGATTGGTGACTTTCTCCGTTGTCGTACATTGATTGGGTTCGTTGTGTAGTTCGGCTCAATGCTTGGTTCTTGACTGGTTGTTGGGTACCGATGCGAGGGCGGGGCGCTGGAACATACACTGAGAGAGGGGGCAATTCTTCAAGCCCTGGCAAGCCGAGCTGCCACCTTGGGATGAAGACCTGCTGGAAAGTAGTGGTGTCGTTGAACTTTTCCTTGTCAGAACGATGACTCCGGGACATACTGCTCGTGGTCCCCACCGTGGATGGCTTTCGTTTTTGTGTGGCAGCTTCTGCGGAGAGCTGCCTGGTTCTTTTTGATTTCAGGAACATGAGAGATGACTTCTGGTTAGAATTTGGGGAATCCACGGGCTTATGTACAATCTGGTCCAGCTCAATAGTCAATGAACCTTTGGTCCCATGCAAAAAACAAACACTATTTACTAGCAAAGAGATGCACAAGAGTAATTGCGAATGCTCATGTGAAGAAAGCACATGCAGCTTTTCGAATTTCTTTCAAATAAAATATGTTATCGAACAACAAGCTAGCCTTCCTGTTGACTTCTTTTGCAGTGATACCATAGCTTACAAAGTACGCGTGGGCATGTGGTGCATGCCGTAGGAGCGACGGAGGCTCTCGCGCCTTCCCGCTTTCTCAAGTAGAAAATTAACCTAGATCGTTGGAACAATTGGTTTTTTGGCTCATACTAATTTAACTGCCTTGCTGTGTTGGGACAACCGCTCATTTCGGTTTGAGTTGAGTAGGAGTATAGTATAATTAGAGGTTCGTATTTTGGAGTTGATAGGTAGTAAACATTGGAGAAGGTGCCCCATTGATTGACGGAAAAGCTGCAAGTAGCCGTCGGTAGGACGTAGCCGAACCGAGGCATGTTTTTCTAAGTTTTCCTTTTTGGGGTGGGGGGGAGCTTACTCTCTTCCTTTTCTTGCACTTTGAGTTTTTGGGTGGTATGGTGCTGAGGGGTCATCGTAACCCCGCCGGAACGGTGGTGTACCCCACTTTCACTTGATTTGTCAATCGTGGGTTGGAGACGTCATGGGTACACTCTCGGTTTACGACTTAAGCACTCTTTCGAATTGAAACTTATCGGAAAGAATTATTTGGTTCTCGAAAGTAGCAAATATGGCAGCCAGCGAGTTTCCACCAGAGAGTATTAGGGGCGTTGTGGCGGAGGTGATGGGATTGTTGAGGGAGAAGGGGGAGAGCGTTTGTGTGGCTGAGACTGTGAGTTTGCCTTTCTGTTTTTGTTTTGGCTGGCTTGCTGTCTGGGATTTGGAGGATTTGTTTGTGTTTTTCCTGTTTGGGCTTTTGGTTCTTTGTTTTGGAGGGGGTGGGAGGTGGGAGACGGAATTTTTGGTTGCTTGTGTACTTGGGTGTTTTGAAATTTCCTGTTCGGGGTTTGGATTTCTTTCATGCATCTGTTTGTGGTGCAAGTCCCCTGGAAGTTCCCTGGAAGGCTCTGTGGGATGGGACCAGGTAGCCCAGCGAAAGAGGTCGAGGGGGGGAGAAGGGTTTGGTTGAGTCAAGTTGGATTGAAGAGCTGACGACAAATTGTTGTAGGCAGCTGGTGGTATTATCTCTGCGAGTATTCTGAGTACACCTGGCGCGAGTAAATTCTATAAGGGTGGTGCTACGGTGTGTCTCACCTCACTCATTGTCTTCCCCATCCTGTTTTGGGTTGGCGGAGTCTGAACTGATGTTATGGGGAATAGCTATATACTCTAGAATCAAGGGTCGCTTTTGGTATGCTCCCATATTTCTACTCCTCCGCTGATTATCTTCCACCCTTTCGCGATTCCGCCACGTTCCTTTGTTCCTCTCCAATTTTGGCCATCGATCTTGAATCTGAATCAAGATATGGATCAATGAGAACTTGTTGACCTTTTCGAAAGCTGGTTGGACCGAAGAACACACAACCAACTATCGCGGTCCAACACCCGAAGTGGTCAGTTTCCTAGCGAAGAATGTAAGAGAGAAATTAGGTGGTACATATTGTATCTGTGAATCGGGGACTGCCGGTCCCACGGGAGGGAATACGAAGAATAGAACTCCGTGAGTATTCTCCTCCTTCTTTCACCCTCGGCTTTCCTGGGTTTCCTTTCATTCTTTGCTACATGCGAAGTCCATGAAAGTTTGAAATTTTAGAATGTTTGAGTGCAGGTTGTTTTATATTGAAAATCTGTCAATTGGGGGGTTCAAAGAGAGAAAGAGACAGAGTGCTGATGATTCATACCTCTTCAGGGGATACGTCGCCCTAGCTATTGCAACTGAAAAGGGGGTATTTACTAAGGAACTTGATACTGGTTTGGCTGGTGATAGGGAGGGGAATATGGTTGCATTTGCGAGGGAGGGGTTGGTGTTTTTGAGAGAGGTTCTGAAGGGCGAGGCTAAATTGTGAGATTGTTTTGTGTGGGGAATAAGAAGCGAGGTGGCTGGCGGCAGGTTTCTTGGGGGGGGGGGGGGGGGTGGTTTTTGGGGGCCCGGGGTGAAATGGAACCTTGGGTATTAC
>JAPZOX010001602.1:0-10114 GCA_037952655.1 Hymenoscyphus sp. LP001 | reverse complement strand
GGGCTTCTCTTTAAACTGTCTCTTGTAAATTAGCGTTCTTTCATTTACACCCCCTGTAGCCTAGGGCACCCCCCTAGCGTCATTTGCCCAAAACTGGGACTCTTTTAGGACCTAGCCCACGCGAGCTAGACTCCGCCTGACGTTAAATAGAAATAAATAAAAATAAATAAATATAAGCAGTAGTATACTTATCGAAGTGCTAAAGCTATTCTAGACCTGTCTTATTATTTGTCTATCTATTATTTATAGGTTTAATAACCTAGTTATATAGGAGGCCGCTCTTAGTATACTAATTCTCGAGATAATTCTTCTCTTAAACTACTAAAAATAGAGACACGTTCTAACTCTTGCTATTTATATAAGTAATTACTATAGCCTATTCTCGATTACCTAGCTAAACTGCCTTATCTCTACTACGTTAATCAGCGTATATAACAACTATAGCTAGGCTTATAATACCTATTATAAAGCCTGTCTTATCAAAGTTATAGAAGTTATAATCTAAAACACTATATTTTACTCTTATATTCTCTATAAGTTAAAACCACGCGCTAATAAGCTCTAGATCTTCGTATAAGGCTCTTTAAAAGTCGTAAACGCGATTAAAACACGTCTTTAATTCTAGTCGACGTTATACGAATCGATATACCTAGAGCTTACCGACGTGTTTTCTCTCTTATAATTCGAGGATATAATTCGCTATATCTTCTATACTAGCTAGTCGAGGCGTAAATCCTCTTATATCTAGATTAAGTATATATCGAATAATCACCTCCTTCTCTAGGTTGTTTAATTTAAGGTTTAGTAGTAGACGTTTGTAAAGAGTAGTATAACTGTTTATTTAAAGTCGGAGCGTAGATTTAGGAATATTATAGATTTTCGTAGTAGACTGATAACTTAGCTTTTTAGCTATATAGATAGCCTTAATAGCTAAGATAATTCGTACTTCTTATGTTTGAATTTCTATTTAGAGCGGTTAAGAAAACGTGTATTAAAGTTAGAGTATAGTTAGTAAGAGAAAAGTACGTAGAGTACTAATATACGTAGGGTACTAATAAACTACGTTATACTAAGTAAAGCTAGCTATTATATATACTTAAATAGATCTTAAGTAAGAGGTTACGTATTTCTACTATTTACTCTTAAATATACTAATATTATCTATCGCTCTTTTAACTAAGAGATAAAAAACTAAAATAAGAAAGTAGTAAGAAAAGAAGAGATTAGATAGACTCTTATAATTACTATATTATTTTAAGTGTTTATATAACCTTTCTCTTCTTACTATTATCTTTTAGAAAAGATAAGCGAGATATAAACGCTTTATATAATCTCCTACTCTTATAATCGCGATTACTTTCTCTTCTTTTTTATCTTCTTTTATTAGCTTTAAGAGCGAAAGTACGAGAGTAAAGTATTCTAGAATATATAGAAAAGCGTAGTATAGAAGCTGAGAAGTAAGAAGTATAAAATCCTAGAGGCCTAGAGTAAATAAGTAGATCCTTGACGATGCGAAAAGGTAATCATTACAACTTGAACAGAGGGACTGAATGGAAGAAAGGAGAATTGAATAAAGTTTCGACGGTTACTTAGACAAGATAGTTCTCAAGCAAAACAGGGAATTTACTGTCGAAACCCCATTCATCTCCAACAACTACATTCTCATCCTTTTCAGTACAAGAACAATATATCCCAAAACCAGGAAAGTTTAACACGCCACAGCCTAAGCCGTAACCAAGCAGCAGAAATTTTAGATGAGGAGGAAGCGACTTAAAGAAAATAATACTGATCCCAGAAAGATATCAGCCGTGTCCACCGTTCAAGATAAATCAGGGCAGCCATTTTATTTCATTCTTCTTTAGAAAGAGTAGGTTTACCGATTCTAGGTTGCCTAGGAATGGAGGGTTGGCTATTTGTAGGTAGCCTGTGAATAGACACCGTCAAGTTGTGCTATTTACAGGTTACCCATCACAAAGCAGAAGAAAACAATCATTTGTCTCTGTTGAAATCCAGTAACCCCCTTCCATTCGTTCATTCGTTTTGTTCGAGTTTTAGAGTCCAATTTTCGTTCCAGTGTCGATAAAAGAAAAATCGCAAGAAATTTTCAACTTAAACCCATTAAAATACCCTCCAGCTCTAAGCAATAACACATTCTTATTTTGAAACTCTATATTCTCTTCAAAAACAAAGCAATAATCGAACATTGTTATAGTAGGGCGTCCCAGATACACCAAAAAGTCGGAATCGACCAAATCGCAAATCGCAAAATTCAAGTATTTAGTAGAACTCTATAATTGTTATTTAAGCCCCTAAGCTTATTCTATCCCTTTATAAAAGAGATAGGAGAGCATTACAATACCTCTTTCTCTCTCTCTTACTACTCTTTCCCTTCTTCTATACATTGTATATAGGTAAGTGTATAGAGGAGATGGGGAGAGAGGGCGAGGCTAGTAAGCAAACATTTCAGTGGAAAGTTTTTCCTAGCATAAGGTAAGGGGAGTTTAAGAAAGTAGCAAACAATCCCCCCCTCTCACCCTCTCTCCCTCTCTCTATTATTTATCTAGAAATAATAGTAAGAAAGCAATACAATAGCTAGGTAATAGTAAGGAGTCGACAGCAACAGTGAAGAGGCGATAGAGCGAGGGGGCGATGTCACGCTATACACGTGATACTTGTTATCTTATAGAGGAGACTATTCAGTCTTAATATAGATAGCTTTACAGGTGTAGAGTAGTAAGAGAGAGGGGGAGAGGGGAGAACGAGGGTAAAGGAATTTAACTATTTTATACTTATAGAAAGTAACACTTTGCGATTTGCGATTTGCGATTTGCTATTTGCGATTTGCTATTTGCGATTTAGTCAATCCGACTTTTTGGTGCGACTGGGATGCCGTAGATAGCAATACTCTTATTATTATTCAAATATCTTATCTAGTTCATATTTTTTTAATAATTGAACGTACTAACAGCGATACTTGTGATAGAATATTTCTTTTGAAGTATTACAATCGTAAAATACTTCAAAGTTCAAAATTGTCTTCCTATTTTGTAGATGTCTAATAGTTGAACACACTAACGGCGATCGTTTTGATAGCATATTTCCCAATGGTTTCCAAGCCCCATGTAGCTTTGTGACTGTCGGAATTTTCAAGGCAATATTGACTCTCAACTTGTACTCTAAAACAACGCCTTCAACACTTTTGTGTAGAAGTTCAAGTCCACTAGTATTCATTCACAAAAGCCTACAGAAGAAGCTCAAATAAAAGAAGGCCCATTCATTTCAATTTCTCTCAATATCTATTCCATTCCCAAACCCCCCCAAAAAAGTTGTACTCCCCATTCCCAAACAACTCCTCATCTGTAAAGATAATAACTCAATCTAAAACACGCTTTTCCTAGCCTCGCGGCCTTTTATTCTTATTTTTTCTGTCTGTATGCATCCATGCCGATAAAGAGAAGACCCAAACCAAAAAGCAAACCAAACAAACCCCAATTCCCATTCGCGCGAGCGATTTTTGCGATTTTTTGCGACTCCAATTTTTTGTCCCAGTATTGACAAAAGAAAAAGGTAAACACGACATCCCATCTAACCCCTAAAACAATTTTTACGCCATGACGTTCCCGACCCGAAAGAATCTACTCCCAAGCAACCCCCTCAAAAACCGTCTCCCCAACCGTACAAGCCCTCGCAAAAGCCGGTGCCCAAAGATCAAGCCTATACAAACCCCAACTCCACCCTCCCTCCTTCATCTCCCCCACAGTCTTCTTATCCATCCAAACCTTGACCGCCAAGCTGTCCTGTCTCTTGTCCAATTCAAAGGTTGAGTAAACCACACATCCCTTCTCCCGAAATCTTTCATGGTCCTTGTTCGCAAAATCAGTATCGACCTCTCCCCATGAAGGATCGAGAAGCTGGCGTATATTCTGAACATGTGCTTGTTCACCTGCGAAACCGGAGGAATGCAGGTACTCTTGTGACCAGAAGATTAAGAGAAGGTGTGCGGATCCGGAACCAGGATCGTAGGTTGATAGTGTCGAGGCGGTCATCTTGAAGGTGTATTTTTGGATGGAAGACGAGGAGGGGAGGATAGGAGTGGTGACTTGGAAGGGGAGGAGGGGCTGGAAGATTTTTGCGAGCACCAAGAGTTCGGCGGAAAATGGTTTGGTGCAGAGTTTCTTTTCGGGGTGTTCGCGTTTGATGGCTTGGATTGAGGTGGGCGATGCTCGTGGCGGACGACAGGTGGTGATGACCTTGTTTTCCAAGATGTTGGATAGGGCTTCTGAGAGCCAGTGGCTTGGATAACCAAGCTTTCGGAGTTGGACGAGGAGATGAAAGAATGTCGTGATATTCAATGGTGAGAAAATCATCCCCTGGACAAAGGAGACATCCACGTTGAATGGTAATACCATCCTAAAGAAAAGAGCATAGATCCATTTCATGAAACCCTTCTTTTGGAGTAAACGAGAGAAAGGTTGGGGTTTATAACCCATGTACGAGTAAGTAACATAACTTGCCATGGGCATTGAATGCATGTAGGGAGTAAACATGGGAGACTCTTCTTCTTCTTTGTCGACGATAGACACATTCGTAAGTTGAAAGAGTTGTTTTTCGTCCGTGATACATTGATATTCGGCCAAGAAGGAGTTGACTGATTTCCACGTACCGGAGTTTCGGAGACAGGTGGATAGAAGCATTGAGACAGGGGCGTCAGCTAGAATAGGGGCGAAGTGGAGACAAACCGAGAGGTTGCCGTTTAAGTAGTCTCTGTTAATATTGTTAGCATGCGAAACTTGAAATGGGACCAAGTGGTGACGGACGGTACGTTACTCAAATGTATCCTGTTGAAAGAAGTAGGGAAATGCTCAGGTCTGCCTTCGAAGTTTGAGACTTCCCCATTCTCACCTGTCGGATCCCCACAAGTAGGAAAAAGACCGAAACGAAGTTGTTCAGCAACATCAACACAATCCCCAAGCATAACCTCCACCTCCAATCTTCCCTCCAAAACAACCAAAGCTTTCGCCGTCTCGCGGAAGAAAGGAACCATATAATCATACAACTTCTCCGGGTTCTTCGCAACCAAAACTTCATCCGTGAACCTCTCCGCAGCCTCATAAGGATCATGGCCGAAATCAAGATGTTCCTTGTTCTGCAAATCCCGATACCAATCTTCATCCATGAGTGTCGTATTGATTTCCCAATACTTGCAGATATGGTCACGGAATCGAGGGGCATTGGCTCTTGGCCTCGATTGGTATTTTTGTAAAAGTTCGAGCATTGCCGAATCATACTTTTCGAGAAGCGAAGTTGGTGGTTGAAGCACCAGGGTTGCAAGGTAAAGTTCTCGCTCTGCTTTGCATTTTCGTGTTACTTCGAGACTGTTTGATACCATTTCGGCCAAGCCGCTGACTTGTCGAGTGCCCATTTGAATCACCTTTTTGGCGGGGAGGAGAGTTTGTGCTGATCCTTTCCATGAGACCAAGACTTTGATGTATTCCGGGAAATGTTGTCTATTCAAACAGAATACTTTGGATGGTTGGTTTCTAGACTTGAGGGCGATTAAAGCTCTGTCGATAGTTTGTTGCATTCTGTCGAAAACGAATCGAGGCATCATAACAGCGATGTAGATGAAATAAATCGTAGTCATGACCTCCGTATACTCCTCGCTTTTCGGATCCAGCTGTGAAAGGTCTTCGAGAAGCATGAAAATGACAAGGTCTCTGGCAAGAGCCGTCTTGTTGATATCATTGATCGTAATATGATATTTTTTGGTCCTCGTCTGCTCACACTCCGCAATGCCGATAATCGTTCGCAGCATATTCCTAGCATCGCCAATTCCCACAAACAGAAAAGAAACCAATTCTCTTCTCGCAACAGCCTTCTCGTCAACAGGCACCCCAGAGTCTTCGCTCTTTCTCTTTTCTTCCTCTCTCGCTTCGGCTGCCCATCTTGTCAAGAACTTGTCGGTCGGAGCATCATACAAACAAAAAGACTTGTCATGTCCAACATGAAAATACTCGAATCCAGAATTGCTGTTACACAAATTAGCCCCTCCAGCCTCCTGTCCCCTAAGGATCAATAAAAACTCACATTGTAGGTCGATACCGTCCAACCTCTTTCAAAATTCTCATCCTAATCTTCTTCTCCTCGACTTCGGCAACATTTTTGACAAGCATCTTCGCCTTCTGAACTCTCGCCTCCAATTTTTTCACCTGATTCATCTGCGCCATCGAAGTCACAGCATCGCAATCGGCATTTTTCTTATGCAATGCCAAAGCTCTCTCCGCGAAAGAAATACAAGATTCATACTTGCCAATCTCAAAGATCGCAGCAGAGATGTTTCCCAATGGTGCTGGATCTTGTGGTGCGATCTTGGCTGCCTGTCGATACTTTGGAATTGCTATTGAAAGATCAATTGAATGAATGCATAGATAGAAAGCACGATTAGAATCATACCTTGGAGGAGATTTCCGACTTTGTATAACGCATTCCCTTCCTCTCTTAATTTACCCGATTCTTCTTGAGAAGTCATTTTGTTTGGACGGGTGGATGGATGGGATGGATGGTACAAGGTAGCCTGATGCCAGGCGGTGTACTGGAGAAAAAGAAAGCAAATCTAGAAAAAGATGGTGTGAGCGGCCCTCCGTAGTTAAACTCAATTACACATTCACCAAGTACTCGCAAAGAACCACAACAAGAAGAAGAAGAAGAAGAAAGAACAAGGGAGAAACACCTTTTTCTCCAAAAAATAACGATCAAAGAAAGTTTGAAGCGATGTAGAAGCCCTTTAAAAATCTCACCCATCCATCCCAACCCCGAAACGAGGCTGGCCCAACTTGCGGTGAACCCAGATGAGCGGGTTCCTACTCGCGTGTCACCAATCCTTGTTCCCAGCACCCCAACGGCAACTCACCTGCAGGAGAAAAGAAAAACGGGACTTGGCTGAGTGTCGTTGTACACAATAGAATCAATAGAGTTGGGTGGAATTTTCTACACCGTCCCAGACGCAACCCAGAAACCCTCGTTGGCGCATACACGTTGAGGTGGTACCTTGCTGTACCTACCTAGCCTACGGTACCCTTTACCGAACTTCCCCAATTACCCCTGACCAAGCTGCATGCCTTCTCTGCACACCGAAAGATACGAAGCGCCATACACCGACATCCCCTAAAAAAATACACATGTAGATCCACAAAAAGGGTGATCAACCCTCCCAAAACAGCCTCAATTCATTAATTCATATCCAGGTACGGTCGATATTTGGTACTCAATTTATTCCTCCATCTTGACATCTCCTCCATCCGTCGGATTCTTGCCGAGGTTCTTGAGCAGATAGCTTCGTTTGAAATACTCATTCGGGTGAACAATGGTTTCGAGCTGTGCAGCCCCCCACGTCCCGTCATCCCTCACTTTTTTGATCTCTTGCTTATGAGCGTATTCGAAGACCCTGTGGAAAATATTAGTCCACGTCATGGCATGATCTTTTCTCCCCGACATCGATCCAAAATTTCCATCATTGTGACCATAGTATCAACCACGCGGGAAGGGAAAATACGGAAGAGCAAAAAGACATACCTGTTACAAGCCAAATGAAACTTCTGCTTTTCCTTATCCTCCTTTACCCCTCTCAAAACCTCCTGATCTTTGACCCCAACCTGCTGCAACAACGCAGTCAAATTATCAATACTGAAATGTCGGTATGGACATCCATGCGCCTCACCCGGTCCAGGCGGGTGCTCAGTCAAAATCTTCTGACACGAGAAGGGACTATATCCTGTACCCCTCCGATTCGAATCGCCACCCACATCTCCGTACGCGTGTCGTACATTATATCTGTATTCCTTATTAAAAGTGTCGTCTGTGATTTTGCTAAACATGGAACGCCAGAAAACCAGACATTCTTCGAGATTGAGTCCGATACCCTTCAGGAACAGCGTGTATTGAAGACGACCGTAATGTTTGAGATGTGCGTCGCGACGGAAGGAGCGGTGGAGGTTCTGCATGCAGAGAGGAAAAGAGGAGGAGAGAGATTCGATGTTTCGCGCGGAGATGTCGGCACCGGGTAGTGCGTTGCTCGAGCTAGAATAATTGGCGTCTGGAGTGGTGAAGTTTTGGGAGAGGTGGGTTAGTATGGGCGTCAATCGATCATCCTCGTCAAGCCGCGGAAGGGCCCTCGATGTGACCTCCAAAGCCTTCTCTAACTTTCCCGTAAACTCCGCAACGACCATAGAAAGCTGTTCCTTCGCAGGAACATATGCCTTTCCCGCCTTCAAGAAAACCCTCCTATGCTCCACCAACTCAGGAACCCTTTCCCAATCAACCTTAAAGTAACTCTCATCCTTGATCGATTTAGGATATCCCCCACCAGCAGCCCTCAATTCCTCGGCATATTGTATCTTCTCATCCTCTCCCACATTTTCCCAATCCAAGTTCAGAGTCTCCACAAAGGCCTGACGATCCTTCGTAACATCATCCTGAAATCGTATTCGAAATAACATCGTCTCGACCCTCGCAAACCGTCTGCGTAAATCCTCGGTGGAAGAAAACGCCAGTCGTAGAATAAAGTGACTATAATGATCCTTCTGTCTCTCCAACTGCAGCGCCGAAGACCCAGAAGTCGAAGAGGAAAGAGGAAGGTATTTATCGAGAAGAGGTTTCATATGCGTCGCCGTCTCAGCGGGAGATTTATTTCGAAAAGAACAAGCCTCCAATTCCGCAAGAACTGCACAAAAACAATTAGCATACACCCTTTCCCTTCCCCTTCTCCCCAAACACTCCGCAGAAACGTACCTCTCAACCGATCAATAGCCCACTGCTCAAACTGTTCCAAAGTAATATCCGCCGTAGGAGGCGTAACATAGAAATTCAACCTATGTTTGTACTCAGCATTCTGGTACGCAGGCGCTGTAGCGAATTGTTTTTTGCGATAATCGAGGTTCGCCCTTCTCTTCGCATCGACTCTTGAGAACTCTTGACGGCTCATTTTTGGTGCTGTTGGAGATATGGTGTTCGGGGGAAGGAAATGGTGGTTGAAGTTCTGTAGAACGCGTTCGGAGAGACGCGACGCGCTGAAAATCAATTTGACCCCTGAACGCTTTTCTGGAAGCCTGTGCTCAGATATGCGCACGGAAACGCGGAAGGTGCGAAGTTTTGAGAATCGATTTCCAATTCAAAGAGTTATTAACTCTAATTTGTTTATCTAAGGAATCGAACTCTTATAAAGATTATAAATAAACATCTATTCTCAAAACAAAAACAAAAAGTAAAAAAGATGTCTAATTATTTATTAATACTCTTCTACTTTAATATCTCTACTTATAATCTCGTTTATATATATATAAGTATAAAATATAATAAAATTTATCTTAAAATCAACTCTTAGTAAAATATAGCTCTAGTTATATTCTTCTTTATTATATTTCAAGTAAGACTAAGTATAATATATATTATAACTTTTATTTAATAGATCTACTACTATTCTTAGTAATTCTATTATATTTTCTAAATATCTTACTAATTCTTTTATATAGTTAAAAGCGACGTTACTAGACTACGAGACTTATAAAATAAATAAGAGAATTATTTTAATATATTTAAACTTTATAAATAATTCTAGCTATTTATAGATAATCTACTAATAGTAACGAGAAAATATCTTATAAAAAGACTACTTATCTTCTACTTATCTACTTATTATCTATCTTCTCTCTTTTCTATTAATTCTTATCTATATTCTATATTCTATTCTTAAGTCTAAGTATATTATTATTTCTTTTAGTATTACTATTATTTTTATTAAAAAATCCTCTCTACTATCTCTCTTACTCTCTTCCTTATAACAGTTCCAGTTATATTCCGTGCTTTCCTAAGATTCTACCGAGAACTCGCTTAGTATAACAAACCCAATCTACTAGCCCTCTAGTAGTTATCCTTACCTATAGTATATACAGATATAGTAGATAATCAGAGAAGTAAGAGGTAGTTTAATTAAAGATCTAAAGCTATAGAAGAGAAGAGAAGGAAAGAGGAGACTTCTAGAAGTCCTATAATATAGAGATAGCCAAGGAATCGATAAGTTATAGGAATGTCGATCCGTTTATAGAAATGGTTCCTAGCC
>JAPZOX010001601.1:0-10116 GCA_037952655.1 Hymenoscyphus sp. LP001 | reverse complement strand
GTGTTTTCAGTTAGCCGGTTCGCTTGTTTAGCCGGTTCGCTATACATGCACGTTATACTCGATATATAATATATCGAAGATTAAGTAAGAATAAAGAATATAAAGCTTATTAATAAGGACTTATTACTCGAAAAATCGACGTCTTCTAGATATTAGAAGACGACTACTAATAAGAATAGCTCTCTAATTAGATTATAAAGCTTTAATATAAAGATTCTAAAAAAGTAAGAGATAATCAAGTTTAAGAGCGAAACTAATTTCTTCTTAGCTTATACTAACGTTTTCTTATTTCTACCTCTATAAAAAGACTCGCCTACTACCTATTAAGAGTAACGTATACTAGAGATTTGTCTATTAGTAAGAACTAATTCTAATCGTAGAGACTCTTATAATAAAGCAAATTCAACGATTACTAGGAAGGACTAAGGTTATAGGTTTAAACTCTTAAATCTCCTTAGCGAAGTTAACTAATAAATATAAGTATATAAGTACTCTGCCTTTAGCGGTGTAATCTAGGCTAAAGTTATTAAAATAATAGATAAGTATCTAGATATCGAGTTTATTAAGATAGAGTATTAACTTTAAGATATCTAATAGTAGGACTCTAGTATTCGCGACTATAATATTAAATTAGAGTTACGCTCTACTATTAAACACTTATAAACGAGATCTTATTCTTTAAAACTTTTAAAACTCAAAGACTCGGAGGAATTAGTTAGAGAAAATCGCCGCCGTGAAAAAAAATTAGTATTAGCTAGAACAGACTTAGAAAGTATAAGTTAAATATAATTATTTAAGAAGATAGAGAAAGGAAAAAGGATTACTATAAGAGAGATAGTTTAAGCTTTAGAGATTAGCTAATAACAATGTATTATAACGCTAATGCTTTTCCTTTATAATATATATAATTAGTAGATAGGAGAAAACCTCTTATCTAATTTATTTAATCAACCTGAGAATTTAACTATATAGCGGGAAGTGTCTCTAATAGGAATAACAAGGTCGAGAATCAGTTTATAAGTCGGTAAACTAAGTTCTAGTATTAAAACTTAAGAACTTAAGTATAATCCGCTATATATATAGCCTATAGTTGTTCTCTTTATTAACCAAAGTCAAACTTATAACTAATTTAAAAATTATTTATAAATACTTAACTCTACGATTTAACTTCGTTATTAATTATACTATCTATCTAAATATTCTTTCGCTATCTCTTAGCTAAGGTTATAGATTAAGAGGATTAATTTCAACGATTACTCCTATATAATAAGCTTAGTTAAACTTAAATTCATTTAACTAGAAATATTTAAGACTTTCTAGGCAGCTTAGTAACGATTAAGATACTTCTTAGACTAACTAAAGAACTTAGAATAAGAGATAGCGAGATAAGCCGATTACTTACTAGTACTATATAGACTAGAATAACAGATAGGAATAATAATCTAGGTTAAAACCCTAGTATTTTAAATACGTTATAAAGCTAAATTTCTATAGCTTTTTAGTATACTAATATTACGAAAATCGTCGACGTAGTAGAATAAATATAGAAATCTTATCCTAGTCTAGATTATTTATTTTAGATACTACTATATACTCTTATTAGCGCCTCGAAAGCTGAAGTACTAATTATTTATAATAATACCGCTCGGGCTCTACGTTTGAAGGAAACTAAGTAAAGGTTTATAGAAGCTAAAGTTAATTTCGTAAAATCAATAGATTAATTAAATAAAGAATTAGTATTTTTAAAGACTAAGCTTTAGAAAGAAGAATTAGAGGATTTTTTTTAGTACTAAATCTGTCGGTATAATCAGAGTAAATAGCACTCTACGTAACCTTCTCGCTTAAGATCTATTTAAGTAGACAGAGTAGCTTACTTTACTCTATATATATAAACGATAATATACTCTTTTTATATTATACTATTAGCTACTAAGTTATACTAACAAAATCAAAGTTTTAAGACTTAATTTAGATTCTATAATTTATATTAATATATTCTCTAATACGTCGCTTATTTTAGTAGGTATTAACTATATTAAGTTTCAAGTATAAACCCTTCCTAGCTCGCCTCTAACTAACGTAGTTGTTGTCTTATTTCTAACCGAAGTATAGAATTATACTCTAACTAAGTCTATAACAAGGTTAAATCTATAATATACTACTGTAATTTACACCTTATAATATAATATCTTAGACTATAATCTTCTATAATAGAACTAATATATTTAAGTAGCCTAATCTTTAATAGATCTAGAATATCGTCTACGTTGATAAACTATATTTCTTTAACTAGAAGCTTAGTAAGAAGTATAAGTTAGAATCTACGAGCTCTCTTTAGGAATCTAATAATTCAGAGGACTTTTAGACCTCGATAGTTTATAAGATTTGAATATAATCCTAAATAATCTAGTATATATCTAGGCGTCTAGAGTACCTTAATACTTAACAAAGCTTTATATATACTTAGTCTTAGATGTGATAAAAACCTAGAGAATTACAGTTCTAGGTTAGAAAAGAAAAAGGTATTATAACAGAAGATAAGATGTTCCGCGATTCGATTAAAACGCTAGGAAACTTCGAGAACTACGAGCTGTGTTTCTAAGTATATAATTCCTACTATAAGAGGGTCTTGACTAATAAGGCGCTTCTTAAGAATTAATAGTAAGATCTTATTAGAGATAAAGTTAAAAGGTTAAAAGATAACACTTATAATTATAATTGTGATTATATAAAGTAAAAAGCGAGAATCGAGGGGCGGTTAATTATATCTATAAGTATTAACGCTTAGCTAACAGGAATACGTTTAACGGATTTAGGTTATATCGATCTATTTATATATAAGAGCTTAAATATAAGTGTTTCTAACTCTATTAGCACTATATTAAAGCAAAAAGTTATAGTAATTAGGACTTTATTAATCGAGAACTTCGATTTCTAGGAATTACGAATAATCGTACGAATTAAGCAATTATCTAATAACTAAGTATTAGTTGAGCTAGCTAATATAATACGAGGTAAAAATTACTCGTGGTAAACTATATCTATCCGCCTATAAACGAAACTAGATCAAGGAGTTTTGTTTCTCGACTATCTCGAACTAGGGAACATCCTTTATAAATAGAATATACTATGCGATGAAAAAATATGTTAGCAGTTCAACGGTCGGCTATCTTTTATAAATTCTAACTTCAATCGAGCATGTTTAACGAATCTTAAAATAATTACAACATAGGCAGGGCTAGGACGCATAGGTATTACTCAACACGGTGTTTATTTAGAAAAGGTCTAAAGACTAACGATGTAAAGGACAAAAACTCGTCAACACAAATGATTATCCAGCGACAACGTAAGCTAACCTGGCGGTCGATTACGTTGTGTATAATCGCACATTTGAAAAACTAGAATTTATCGTTGGTTAGAAAGGATGTTTTAGTTATTTTTACGCCGAAGGGCCAGAGTATAGGATTGAATATATTCATGACAGGGTAGAAGACTGAAGTGGGCATGAGCTAGATCACTAGGTTTTGAGTTTTGGAATTTAGGCCTTTTAGGAAATAACGTATCGTGATTAGCTAGAAAGAGCCACAGGCTGTGACAAATATCCAAGAATTAATGACATTTTACCCTCAAAAACCTACTAGAATATCACGATAATATTAAATTTGAAAATACTACAGTATTTATTGCGATAATACTACTGACGACATTGATATTGCTTTTGCTTCGCTGCCTACCAAACACACAGAGACTAAATTCTCAAAGTATAGCTAACAATTAAGATAACAATAAATACTACTGAGAAAAGGACATCTTATACATAAAAGTCATAATAAATTAACTCATTTAGTTCTTGCTCACTGGAGGCTTCAGCGTAATAAAGAGCTTCTGGAAAGCTCCTCTAAATTCCTCGTTTCCTCGAAGCTGTGCATAGTCAAAAGGTCTTAGCCGTTGACTGTCAAGAGCATCATTGAACGTCGTTAGGCCAGCTTTGTCGAGAATAGCGAGAGTGTCCAAGTCACCATATTGAGCACAAAGATGAAGCAACGTTTCTCCAGAATCTGTTGTATATGCAATATTCGCTCCATGTTCAAGTAACATCGTAATCATCTCATGGTGGTTATATGTCACTGCTATCCCGATTGGTGTTATTCCGCTTTTATCTGGGGTATCAATATTCGCACCATGACTTAAAAGATATTCGGCTGAACGACAATGGTTAGACTGTGTGGCAAAAGCTAATACGCTTGAGTTTTCATAGTCGCAGGCGTTGACGTCTGCACCGTATGCTAGTAGCGGAGCCATGAATTCCTCTGGCTTGTTATGTCGCAAGGCAGCGATGTGCAGTGGCGTCTCATAGAGACATGAATTTCGTGTGTTTGGATCTGCCCCAGCTTCCAGCAGTGGCAGAATGCAGTTTGGGATCTGAGCGCTTGTACCGTAGTGGAGGGCTGTCGAGCCAAACCTGGAGGCGTGATTGACGTTAACTCCGCGTTTAAGGAGAGAACGGGTTGCATGTTCATTTCCACATTGAGCTGCCCATAGTAAAACAGTATTGCCATCAGCGTCCATTGCATCCATCTCTGACATAGGCCATCCCATCAGAGCGAGGTCAACTTTAACGTCGATAATACCTAAAACAATTTGCTGTAGTCTGGTCAACGCTCTTCTCTCTATCTGATCAGCTTGGCTTGTTGTGCCAAAGAGGGCAGAGAGCTTCTGCTTTTTAGAAGCGTCTGTTCTGTTGCTTAAAATTCGATTCCAGGCCAAGTCAACAGCCGTCCTGGGAGCATATTAGACATGGCTCAGCATTTAATCCTAATTAGTTCTATAAAATATAGTTTACTCACAGATTGAGACGATTAGTGAGGAATGGATTTGCCCCAGAGCTCAGAAGAAATTTTACTGATTCAATATGCTCCATATCCACCGCAACCTAAAACAGTTAGTTATATATATAATTATGCCTAGGACACAACTTACATGAAGCACAGAATAGCCGAAAGTATTAGAAACATCATTTGGAGAGGCAAGACCTCTTTCAAACATTATTTTCATGCCCTCAATATCACCGGCAGTAGCTAGATGGAATATTCTAGATGTATCCGGACAAACACGAGGCATCTTCATCGCTATGTTTATGTTTCCAGCTGGATCAAAGCCTAGAAAGATACTGATTGCCTTAGCAAATAGCCAGTGCGGGAAAAAATACGTCAGATTGACATTAACGGATAGCCTTCTTCTACATGATGACTGGTTACAGGCTCGGTTTGTCTGACCCCCGGCATATCTTATACAAACAGACCCCGTGAGGTATCTCAGCAACTGAGTAATCTGTATATGATGCTTGGGGTGACATAAACACGGGCATGTCTCACTGCACCTTCCATTGCCATCAATAGACCCCCCTGATCCGGACAGCGCAATACGATCGGATTGAGAGTGAGGTGTTTCACCTAAATCTTCTGGAAGAGTTGTTGTAGAGAGAGTCCTTTGAGATGAATCTTCAGCTATAGTTTTTGTATTCGGCTCGTTGCTAATAGTATCCTTAAATCGTACCATCTGCTGGGAGAGTTGAGAAAAACCATAGTGCAGATTTGTTCTTGGAGCTATGTTGTCCCTTGTTATCTGCTGGTTCTCTGTGGACATTTGGCTCATTATGATGACAATTTCTTGTACAGAGCTTTGAAGGTGTAGTTGGCCAGACAAAATTAAGGCAGCCAGACAAGTTGTGATGCTACTATTGATTGATCGAAGGTCGGCTTGCAGAGCTTTCACTTTTGGTTGAAACCGAAGCCATTGGAGGCGGATCTGTGTTGATTTGGTGCTTTTTCCTGTCAACTTGATGTTTATGATATTATCAAGCTCACTAAGCTTAAGTTCAGCCTGAACTAGATAGGAACAGAATGCAGGCTTTCGAGCGACCTTGTTAGAGAAAGGTTAATTGTGTTCAAATTATAGGAAAAGAGAATTTTACATGTTCAAGCAGCTGTCGTGCTTCTTCGACGTCTGAGAGAAGTTTTTGGAGGGATTGGACATCACCAATCAAGGTGTCAATCACCTGTGGTGCTTTGATTAAATGTCTTAGTCCATTAATTCCCTTTAGTACCCCGTTGGCGGCTCCTATTATAGCGATCGTACTAGCAACGGCAGAAAGTGGCTCCATTGAGATTGATGTAATAAAAATATCCTTCGGGGAAATGCTGCTGAAAATATCTAGCCTTAAGCTATCTTAAATGCAAAACGTGAATCAGCCGTCAGCAAGGCAACTCGTGAGGCAGAGACAGGTAATAAGTTTTGTCACCGCCTTTTATTCTGCCACTAATAATTATGGTCAGATATAAATTAGCAAAGGCGGTGGTGATAAGATTCATTGACTGTCCCTCCATACAGATCGACGGAAAAATACAGTGCCGAAACGCCCGGCTTCTCAGCCTCCTGCCGTGTAACACTACAAATACTCAGCCCCGACTTATCTGGCACATGCTTATTGGCAAATTCAATTCCTGCCTAGCGTCCAAGGAATATTGTGATTTGCTGAAAAAACCATTAATAATCACTGTCAGCCTAGGTTATATTGCGAGGCATTCCGTAAAAATTTTCACCTGGTGCTATTTCACCAAATTTCGCATACAGCAAATTCACCTGTTTTTCCCCTAAGAAGCCCGCCTACCTTAACTCATGATGCTACAACTTCTCTGGACGTTGATAGTCGCGATTGTGCTCGTGATTCCAATCTTTATTTCTCGGGACACGTTTAGAAGAGTAGGTTTCTTCTACAAGTGGTCCTCCAAAAGAAACATCTCACTAAAAGCTTACGTTTTTGTTTTAGATCTACAACCGGTCTCCTAGAGCTACGAAAGACTCTCCGAATTCCAAGGCTTATAGAGCGTGCGGCTTTCAGACGGCAGATCCCCAGAAGATAAAGGCAGTCTTGGAGGAGATCTTGACATCTTTGTCTAGTGTTAAGCACAATGCGGCGCCTCCGAAGATCAGAGTTCGTTCAGTGGGAAAAAATGTCGGTCGGCCAGACGAGTATACCGCAGTTTTCATTCTAGTCGGTCACACCTCCCTTCTCCAACGCTGCGAACGAAGCTATCCGTACCCGCCGAATCCAACAACGGACAAGGACAACGCTACTAGGACACGTTATATTCAAATCGATTCTGACTTTAAAGGTCTAACAATACTGAATATTCCAAGTGAGCCTGAGGATAAAACGATCGAGTAAGTAATTTCAACTAGTCAAATTTGATTGTAAATGCTAAACTTGTAAAGCTTCGTAGTACTTCCAGGTCTTGGTGGTGGCCATGCTTATGGTTCATTTAAACAAGAGGGAAGCGATTACATGTGGTTAATTGATGCACTAGCAGACGATTACCCTAAATTTAGAATCATGACCTACGGATTCAATACTACCCTTCCTGGCTCTCACGATGCTCAAGATCTTGAGGCTATAGCAACGGGATTTAGGACCTCTCTACGATCTGTTCGTAGCCAGTCGACTGTAAGTAGCACTAAAACATATTATTTCTTTTACGCCATGCTAATATACTCTCTACTAGAAAACTCCAATCGTGTTTTTAGCGCACAGTCTCGGCGGTTTAGTAGTAAAACAAGCGGTAGTCAATATGGCCAACTCGGATAACGACGTAGATGATGCGAACTTTCGTGCAATATATGGGATGTACTTCTTTGGAGTACCAAATTTTGGCATGAATATCGACGCGCTTAAGCCTATAGTACAGGGACAACCAAATGAAACGTTTGTAATGAGCCTCGCCAACAACGCACAACTTCTACGTAATCTTGGAAGAGAATTTTCAGATAAATTCTCCTTCGAGGAGTCCCAGATTATTTCATTTTATGAGACAAAATGGTCCAAAACTCCAGTTCAGGTTGGTCAATGCTTCTAAGCTCTCTCCCACCACTATTAACTTATCTTTAGAACCCTGAAACTCGTCAATGGTCTAATACAGGCAAGGAAGTTTTAATAGTTAATCAAGTGTCTGCAACACATGGGCGACCAAAAGAGAGCAACACTCACAACATACATGGCCTGAGTTTGGATCATCGCAGTCTGGTCAAATTTGGACCCCACGATAGCAACTATCAAGCTGTTAAAAGTTATCTCGAGCCATGTGCCCAAGATGCTTTACGTGTTATCCAAAGTCGTGTTAGGGGGGGGAAGCAAGGTACGGTGAGATACATTTGAAGTAGAGATGTCCTCAAGCTTAATACTAATTGCTTATTATAGGTGGGATAAAGAACGAGAGAGATCGTCAATTTTTGAAGGACTTACGGGTGACTGATCCCCACGATGACAAGAAACGTATTGAGGATACCAAGGGTGGCTTATTAGACGACTCATACCACTGGATTCTGGAGAACTCCGACTTCCAACAATGGCGTAATAACCAGCAAACCCGGCTGCTATGGATCAAGGGCGATCCCGGGAAGGGTAAGACAATGTTGATTTGCGGTATTACCAACGAGCTAAAAAGGTCTATACCGAAGTCAGTTCTCCTATCGTACTTCTTTTGCCAGGCCACGGACTCACGGATCAACAATGCGACGGCCGTGCTACGAGGTCTAATTTTTCTGCTTGTCAACCACCAGCCATCTCTTATCTCTTATGCACGGACAAAGTACGATCAAGCCGGCAAAACACTTTTCGAGGATGTAAACGCCTGGGTTGTCTTGTCTAAGATCCTTACTAGCATCCTACAAGATCCAGAGTTAGATACCACGTATTTAATCATCGATGCGCTTGATGAATGCATAACCGACTTGCCGAAATTATTAGGCTTCATTGTCCAAACTTCAGCTACATCTCCTCGGATCAAGTGGATTGTCTCTAGCCGTAATTCGCCAAATATCGAGAGGCAGCTCGGGACTGTAACGGAGAAGCTTTGGCTGTGTCTGGAACTTAATGAAAAATCCGTCTCTACTGCTATTGCAAAATTCATTCAGGTTAAGGTAGAAGGGCTACCAACGCAGAATGGTTACAGAAGCAATATACGGGACGCTGTCCAGCAGCATTTAACGCTGAATGCAAATGGTACTTTCCTTTGGGTAGCTTTAGTCTGCCAAGAGCTATCACGTATTTCAGGATGGAACGCTCGGCAGAAGTTGAAAGCGTTTCCGCCTGGACTCGATGCCCTCTATCAACGCATGATAGACCAGATCAACAATTCTGAAGATTCTGAGCTTTGCAAACGTATCCTAGCTGTTATTTCGACGGTGTATCGGCCTATTACCATAGATGAGCTGGTAGCCTTTGTAGACATGCCTGAGGGAGTTGCTGGCGACTATAAAGCTTTATCGGAGATTATAGGGCTTTGTGGCTCTTTTTTAACACTCCGAGAAGAGACCATCTCTTTTGTTCATCAGTCGGCAAAGGACTTTTTACTGGAAAAGGCATCTATTAATATCTTTCCTTCTGGAATATACGATATACACTACGCCATCTTCTCGCGGTCGTTAAAAGCCATGGATGTCACACTTGAACAGGACATCTATAGACTCAAAGATCCAGGAATCTTAATCGACCAAGTCCAACCACCTGATCTGGATCCACTATCCGCAGTACGTTACTCATGTCTCTATTGGGTTGACCATCTACTTGATTCTGAGAGTAAAGGGACTTCGCATAATGACCTGGCGAACAGCGGCTCCGTTTATGAGTTCTTATGTAAGAGGTATCTTTATTGGCTAGAAGCGCTTAGCCTATTAAGAGGCTTGTCAAGTGGTATAGTTATAATTAGGAAAATTGAGAATTGGCTTAAGGTAAGTTTCACATGTTATTTCAAGTAGAGAAACCTGACTGATGAATTAAGGCTAAGGCGATCAAAAGTCCTAATCTATATACATTTGTACATGATGCAAAGAGGTTCGCCTTATATAGCCGATCTATTATTGAGCAGAGGCCCCTTCAAGCATATTGTTCGGCCCTTGTCTTCGCCCCAGAGCAGAGTATTGTTCGAGCAACATTTGAGAAATGTATTCCACCTTGGATCAGAAGAAAGCCTAAAGTTCAAACACATTGGAATGCGGCGCTACAGACGCTCGAGGGCCATACAAATCCGGTCAGCTCAGTGGCCTTCTCGCCTGACGGCA
>JAPZOX010001600.1:0-10121 GCA_037952655.1 Hymenoscyphus sp. LP001 | reverse complement strand
CACTCGCAAAACACAACAAAAAATCCCCACCAACACCTCGCTCCAACAAAAACCCCCCCCCATAATTTAAAAAACCCGAAAAGCTAAGAATATAAAAGCAATTAATTGTAAAAAAAAAAAAAAAAAAAGGTCTTGTCGGGATAAGTTCAGATGATATATGCCGCCCTCTTGCATCATGGCTCTCAGCGAACGCCCACTTTTCCAGCATGAAGGTTCCTCGCACGGAGTCCCCAAAACATGACTCGTTGGGGGCAAAAAAGAGACAGGGCAAGAGATCCCTTCGCTTCAAAGCAGCACCAGAACTTAGAAGCCCTGTCTTTCGGGTAGAACTCCGCTCTGAAGAAACGAGGAAAAAAATCCATAGCAGCGGAAACGGCGCGCCTACCAAAAAAAAAGTTGCCCGTTGATGATGCGATGCCAGCAACAGGCCAGTCTTCAACCCTCTCCACCAACTTCACACCAGTCTGCCCCTGTCAAGTCTTGTTTTGGGTATCGAGCCTGTCCATGCCATGTTCGTAAATCGCCATGTGGTTGGTTGAAGGGCGTTGTTCCATGCGACGTGAGTTCGAGGTGAGTTCGAAGTCAGTTCAAGTGACAGGTGGGGTTTTGAGTTGCCTTGACAAGTTGACAGTTTCTTTGCCACGAGGGTTTTGTTCTTGTTTTTGGCACCGTTTTGCAGGCTCGACAGGTTGAAGGCTGCCTTGCTTGTCCTTGCCGAATCATCGCCCTATCATTTCACAAAGGTTCTGCTTGATTCAGGCTCATCTTCAGCCCATGGCGAGAGATGTAGTCCGAATTAAGGAGAGCCACAGAAAAGACCCTGGGCCTTGGCAGGTTTTAACCGCGATTTGATGGGGGCTGATGGGGGGTTGATGGTCCCTGGATGGGGCCGTGGAAAGTCCCCTGATGGTCCCCGACGAGGCTTTTGATGCTTCGATTGTTGATCGACTGAATGATCGTCGAAAGTGGACAATGATATTGGAAAGGGAGGCAGGTTGAGACGAGACGCGACGACGCTTCGGGACGTGATTGTTTGCGTCGCGCTCCTTGAATCATTGTGAATCTCATCTTGATGAGATTCTCGTCAGGTGCCGATCATCAACGACCGAAATGTCCGAGGATAGGTGGTGAGAGGACGCAAAAGCAGCGGCTCACGAATCACTTGAATCTGAACAGGAGAAGCTCGAGTCGTTTTGGCAGGGGACGTTGCGTGGCCCCCTTCGGACTTGTGCTCAAAAGGGAAATAGCGCGCTGAATTACTGAACGGAAATCTTGAAAATTGTGCTGGTGGCGGAAGAAGTCCGGCAAATGAGATGTGTGAAAATTGAAACTCCAAGGTTTTGATATTCGACGATGCGATGCCAACCAAAAGGTGCAACTTCTTTTTACACTTTCGCGAGCGAGGATGCAGCCCAAGAGCGTGGCTAAAAGGCTTCCTGCATAGGCGCTGTAGCATTTCCGAAAGAGGAAGCACGAGTAACGAGTGAGTGTACGCAGAAGTCAAGTAACCCTCGCTGCATTTTAACAGGCGCGGAAGGATGCTTCAGTGTGCTTTCACAGCGTGAGGGCTTCACCACAGCACACCACAGCACCGCTTCTCAACTGGCTCGCTGCTTGGTTCCTTCACCAAAACTCTCTCGTGTGAGAAGCCCTGTGGCGCTCTCTGCAGCCGGTACCCGGTGGTTGATTGTTCAGGCGCTCCAATTGGATGAAGAGAGCTTTCGTGGCCCCTCATCAACCCTCATCAAGACCCTTGGCCGTGTTGATAAGCTGCGCTGCGGCAAGCCAGGGCACCAAGCAAGAGCAAGCAACGGAAATACTCGTAATCTTGCTCTCAGGTGCTCACTCACCACTTGATGCTGTCGGCTTCGGCTTCAGATTGTGATGAATGAGATGATGACTCGAGCACGATTCATCACCCACGAATCTCATCTCTCTCTCAACCAACATGCCTGCGCTGCCGCTGCAGGATCGCCACGACCATGATTACCGCCGATCATGATCTCTGTGCCTCTCTCAACTCAACTCAACTCAATCTTTCCTTCTGTACTGACTTTACCCGTGGCGAGCGACCGTCTCTGTTGTTGAGGGTTCATGAAGATGAGGGCATCAAGACTCAAGAGCTCACCAGAGTTTCAACTTGGGAGCGTCGCTCGGCAGACTTGCCGATTAGGCTCCTCATCAGGGCTAACCCGACCAGGGCTAAAGCGGATCAGGGCTTCAGCATCACCACCCTGGTGGCCATGCGTCATTGGGACCTGAAAGCGGCGCTGTTTCTCTCATCGCCATCACCATGCTTCGACGATGGCGGGCTCGCTGTTGGCATTGGATGCCCCCCCTGCTCCTTTGGCCAACAAGCATCCATGGGCTCTTTTCTTGCAGCAAGCAGGCGGACCGGCAACTGGCGGTAAACCGCACTCACTCACTGCATTGAGAGAAATGCAGCAGCTCTCCTGACGGGAGGACATTCGTGTGGATGGAATGATTCATCAGGTGACTTGATATTGCACTCGTCGTTCCATTGCGTCGTCGGGTTTTGTTGGTGGCTTTTATTGAAAGTGCAAATCGGCCATCCAAGTGCGGTAAGGTGTTGCGATTATTCGATAAGTCGCCATTCGTCCAGTTGTGCTCGGAGGCAAAAGGACCTTCTTGGAAGCTTCTTTGGCGGCGGCCAAAAAGAGAAGAATCCTTGAATCCTTCTGGGTTCTTGCTAGCCCGCTTGGCTCTGGAGTCCGGACGTACGGCCATTCTTGGTTTCAATTCTTTTCAAGTACAAGTATAAATCTTGGCATGGCGATTTTCATTCCTGGAAACGAACGATGAACGAACAGGGGGCGAGCGACGTCCGACGTCCACGTAGAGCGTGTTTTGGATTGTCGAATGCGCCCGTCGATAGTTCGGTGAATGTGGTAGCGTGTGCGTACGCATGAACACTGTTTGGAGCTCCAAATAGCTCCAAATATAGTCCTGACAGCTAGTGGCGGTACGGGCGACGGTACGTACCTCGCCATCCAGTAGCAACGGCAGTAGCCCTAGCCCAAACTTCTCGAAGTTGATGAACGTGTCGTCTCAGACGCAAACAACAGCTTCGAGAAGCACCAATGGTCCGATTTGAAGGAACGTGTTGGGTTACCGGTAGCAGAAAACCAAGGTTTGCTGTAACCTGCTCTTCTTGGAATTCTGAGGCTTGCCTTGAGGATTGAGGGCGGCAGATGAGTATCAACACTCAAGCGAGTGACAGAACGGAAGGGTAGCAGTAGTCGACGAGACACCGAGTAAAGGCCGCAGGTAGCGTAGGATAGGATGGCGGTGTACTTGGGGGAGAGAAAAGTCGAGAGAGAGAGTTGGCGACGGATTTCTCTGAGATGATGAAGGGTCAAGTGCAATGTAAAGGCTCGAGGGTGTTTGGTTTAGGATAGAATTGTATTCGTGCTACCATGACATGACGCTGGCCACCAGATAGACGACCTTTTGCTGAAGAGGATGAGAAGGTAGGCAATGGACGCCAGGCCATCCCTCCCTTGGCTACACGCTTACCAGGTCAACCACGAGACGGATGGAGAAGAATACTTCCCGAATCAGGTCAGGAAGGGGTCGAGGAAGAATTTCGAAGGTTCTTGGGTGGCACTTGCCCTCCGACACCGACAGAGTCCGACCTCGACCGATTTCTCCCAGTAGGCCTACCTCCCAGAGGAGATAGACCAAACATGCGAAGGATCGCCGCTTCCCCCTCTCCAGCTGCTGATGAATTACTGATTGAGCATTATGAAGCTGCGAAGCTCTCTGCTCTCTGCTCTCTGCTCTCATATTGACTGGTTGTACGCGACAGCCCGTCCACTTGCGTTCACGGATCCCTACCCTACCCTTACCCGCTGGCGCTGGCGATGGCGACGGCGACGGCGATGGTACGGAGGTACTTCTGGTTCTGAGCGTGGGTTGGGGTTGGCAACACAACGCTCCAAATTCGGGGAATTAAGGAGAGAACGCAAGGCCTTTTCCCAGGGTCTCTGTCGCTGCAGCCTTTTGCCTTGCCCTTGATGCCAGCACCTCACGCCCGTTAGTCCCAATACAAGCTAGCACCTGTTTAGCACCAGCGCAAAAGTCAGAAAGTCAGGCAAGACTCGCTGTTGTGCAGCCGTCACCAAGCGTCACCCAGCGAATTACCTAAGGCAGACGAGCGAAGCCAGTGCCGCTTTGTCGTTGACTGCTAGGCCTTGCAGCTTCCCTTCCCTCCCATTGAAAGATTCGTCCCCAAAAAATACTTTCTTCATCGTTTCCGTTTCCCTTTCCCCCTCTCTCCCATTTCTTCCCTCTTAAATCAGACAGACGGATTCTATACCAGCAAACCAGCAAACCAGCAAACCAGCGGCCGCAGTAGCAGCAGTAGCAGCAGTAGCAGCAGCAGCAGCAGCAGCAGCGTACTATCTATACTTGTACCCACCCATCAACATCAACATCAACACCAACGCCTCGCCCCCACTCGACGACCCAAGACGATTCTCCCCATCGTGCGGTCCATTGCGGGAAGTGTCACTCACTGTCCAAACAGTCTCTCTAACCCTCCGTCCGCAGCGCGCATCGCGACGGAGTCTGGTGGTTTGGATGGCAGCGGTGGATCAACTGCAACCTCGAATCGAAGCTGTCCCCACCACGCGTTTATCTTCCGCCCACCTTTGGACAGCGGACACGGTTAAAGGGCCCTCTGCTCCACTTAATTCTTCAGGAATCTCCATCTTGAGCCTCACGCAACTACACGCTTTCTTTGTTTTTCTTCTCGACTTTTCGTCGTCGCAGCTTTCCTGCCCTCCATATCCATTCCCCCCCCTTCACAAGCCGTCGCCCACCCTCAACACTCGACCTCACCTTCCTCGGCCTATCAGGGACCCGGCCACCACTCGAAGGAACATCTAGCTCTCGCCCCCCAGCACTGCGACCGTCTTCAACCTGGACGCTGCATCTCTCTCGCCTCTTGAACAGACGCGGAGAAAAACTGTGTGGGACGAACGGCGGATCTTCAATTGACGTTGCAAAGCCTTCAGCTTCGCGCGACCAGTGACGTGACAAAATCGTTGAGGGGTCGCATGGTAATCAACACTCGTCGGTAGCATCAACTTCTTTTTTCCTCCTACTCCAAATAATGGACGCCTCCCAATACCATGCGAATGGTCTAAGCAACAACAACACCACCAACCCTCAGCAATACTCATCCTTACCTGGTATCTCGCCCGGCATCTCTCCCCACCAGCTCCAGCACAACTCCAACCTTCCCGCTCACACGCTGCCTCCGCTGCAGAACTCGCAGCACGCGATGCAATCCATCTACGGGAGCGCGCCTCACACGCCGAGAACGCCCACCACCGCTCCAGGTACCCCAGGTTCTGCGAACGCAATGGGAGGGAACTTTCCGCAGATGGGTGGTCAACAACAGCAGCAGCAACGAGGCTATCAGATGATGCCTGGCAACAATTACCAGCAGCAACATCAACAACAGCAGCAACACCAGCAGCAACAACAATACCGTTCTTCGGGTCCGATGATGCCCCAATCCTCCACCGCCATGTCCCATCCGCAGCCAATTGCTCCGGCTCCCATTCAAAATCGTGGCCCGCAAACTCTGCGACCGATGCCACCACAAGGTCTGCAACACATGCAAGGCATGCCGTCACCCTATGGCCAAGGTACCATGATGCTCCAAGATCTGGAACCACCAACCCACGTCGTCGGTTCGCAAGGGCGACGAGGTATTCTTCCGAGTGCACCAGGTCGACCTCCTCCGGCAGCAACCGGAACGGGCTCCACCAAGAACACCATGATTCCTGCCAAAGATGCCGATGGGAAATTTCCTTGTCCTCATTGCACCAAGACCTACCTTCACGCCAAGCATTTAAAGCGCCATCTTCTTAGACGTAAGTCCGTCCAAAAATTCTTCCCCCGCAAACCTAACTTTAGGGGCAGACACGGGTGATCGACCATACATGTGTGTGCTTTGTAGGGACACCTTCTCGAGAAGTGACATTTTGAAGCGCCATTTCCAAAAATGCTCCATCCGTCGCGGAAACCCTACCGGAGCAAGTCACTTGTCCCACGCGCAAGCCCACTTGAAAAAGTCCCACCCAGGGCCACACAAAGCGCAAGGCTCGATGGGTAACGAGAATGATATCATGGGTGTCAACGGCATGAACAATAATGGCATGGGCAACATGGGCCAAGACCCTTCCCTCCACCCTTTTGGGGTAATTCCTGATGGCAGTGTTCCTGATGCTGGGTCCAACTTAACCGATGAACAAGCAGGTCAACTCGCACGATCGAACGGAATGAAGAATATGGGTGGTGGAATTGATAGAAGAAGCATGACCGGGGCTCCCGGGGGCTCGAACCGTCCTAGCTTTGAACAACAAGGCTATGCAGCGAGTACCATGCCGACTGGTATGAATCCTCCATTCAATATGCCCAACGGACAGAATGGTCACTCATATAGCCAGGGCTATGATTTCGCCTCCCATGGCAACGGCTCCAGCATGCAGCCCCAGTCCTCCGTGGACATGTCGAACCTCCAAAACGGCCGAAACGTTTACCAGGGCGCCACCGCTGGCCAGCAGCATGGCGACTGGTCCCAACAACTTTTTCCTAGTCAGAATCAACACCATCAACAACAACAACAACCGCAAGGGTACATGAATCCATACACCTCTAACCTACCAAACTCACAAGTACCACTTAAAGCAGAATCTCTTGTGGCAGTCAAATCCGAAAACCCAAGCCTCTTCAATGGAGTTTATCCAGGCGCACCAAATGGTCTAGCTGCCCCGACAGACTTCCCTAGCTGGAACCTCCAAAACGATCCTCTCCAAGAAATTTCAAGCAGACTCCTTTTCTTCTGCTTCCCAGACAACCAAGTAATTGGGCGCAGCACGGAGATTCGAAGTTATCTGTCTTCCGACAATATCAAACATTTCTTGGAACAATATACCAATTTTCAAGGCCATTTCCCCCTCATCCACATGCCCACCTTTCGAATTGCCGAAGCTTATGACGGGTTGCTCCTAGGAATGATATGTGTGGGAGCCGTCTACTCTGACCGCATGCAACCCACTCAAGTGCGTGATATGATGGAATTTGTCAGAGCGGTTCTGGAGCGGAACTCTTCAATCTTTGCAAGCATTTCTCAAGACCACAGTTCCGAATACGCCAAGGATGTTGCACCTGGAAAGACCGACCTGGAGCAACTTACTGCGCTTCTCCTAATGCATATCCTCTTTGTTTGGCATGGAACACCCGTTCAACGCGAAAAGGCTCGCAGACAGTTCCCTTTGATTGTTGCGCTTACAAGAAAGGCTGGATTGACCACACCTATAACCACTGCTTCATCTATCGCACCCTACAGCGCTTTGCATCAACGACACGTCAAGGTTGAGAATTTCAGTGCTGCCAGCTTTGACTGGACTGCTTGGGTCGAGCAAGAGAAACGTTCTAGATTGATGTACGCCATTTACTTGACCGATGCTTCCATGGTCATCTATTTCAATTCAGCACCACTCTTTGAAACTCTGGAGGTTCGCCTTCCTCTCCCAGCCGATGATGCCACTTGGGATGCACGATCGTCTATGGAATGTGCTGAAGCACTTGGTCTCCAAGGTCCTGTCATTGCTCGAAACAAAAATCAAGAAGGAAGCCGACGACCCAAACAACCTGAGATGCACAGTGCGCTCGAGACTTTGATGCGCCAAGATCTTGACCTTCAACCGGGAACTACCAACTTGTACTCCAAATTCATCCTTATCCACGCCCTCCAAGTTCAACTTTGGTCTGCCCAGAAACAATTATCCCAAGAAGCTCAAGCGAACCCCCACAACTTGGGATTCCCAACAAGCGGTTCCAGCACACCATTGTCACAAAACGATTGGGTAGTTAGAGGAATCGAGGGTGCAGCCAACGGTGCTCATAGCGCTACAAGCAGTGGTCGGGCAACTCCAGACGCGGCATCAACACACCAATTGGTCAAGGCTACCAACATTGCATTCGACAAATGGAAGAAGGTTTGGGATGAGGATATGGCCGTACAGTACCCACCATCATCAACCAGCTATCGCCGCTTTGGTTTCTGTCGGGATGGGGTCCACTTCTTCTGGCTAGGAAAATATTTGATGAAAAACAACCGCGGCTCGGAATGGCAGATGGCACCAGACCAACGCTTCTCTCAAATCATGCATCTGCTGAAATACGTTAAAGGATGGGTTCATTCGGATAGTGCCAAGCGTGGGGAGGAGCTTGGTTCCGTCAATGATATTGACAGTGACTTTGGAGTCAGAGACTTGACGCTGGATATGTCTCAGCTCTTCAAGTCGATCAACAAACAAGTCGATAGCCCAGTCATGGGTGTACATACTGGTGGGAACTCGGGAACATAAAATTGCGAATTTGGGCGGTATACTTTTTTAGAGGAAAATTACCCTGCAGGGTGGCATTGCGTTGGCGTTATATCCTGTTCTCTACCCTTCTTTCTCTCTTCTCACCACTGAGATCGATTGAGGCAGAAGGGGAGGAAGAATTTCACACAAAAAAAGTTTTCCGATTTGTCTCTTTTTCCTTGGTAGGTAGATCATATTTGCATTCCATGGCTTCTCTTGCATTTTTTCTGCTGGGGGCGGCGAGGTTGTCTTTTTTCATTTTCCTTGCGGGAAATTATAGCATATTCACAAATGTTGTTGCTGTTGTTGATGGGGAGGGGGAGGTACATATATGTTCAGTTCCGTGAACTCTCCTCTTTTTCTTCTGCTCATACACAATTTGAGAATCAAAGTTGGCGCTGCATTAGAAACGGGATTCTTCTTTCGGCTTTTGCATTTGGTGGGGGGACTTTTTGCTACTGCGTTTGCTGCTGCTGTTCGCTGTGGGATGGATGAATGAATTGCTTTTTTTTGCAATGGATGAATGGCTCCTTTGATGTGCGTCGATCGTCGTTTGATCGATTTTTAGACGCGCTTTTAACATAGATGACGAATGAAAACTAGCATTTTATAAAATTGCCTTTGTTCTTTTTTGCAATGTGAATTGTGCGATATGTGAACCAACCTTCCTGTTGTAATAACCCTTCTATGGATCCCAATATTCTAACCCCGTAGACTTGTAGCATGGTAGTGCACAGTGAGTCTTTAAGAACGATGACATTTAGGGGAGCACGTATTCTACTCGAGTCCATTTTCGGAATTCCTAGATCTTTCGCCATTGCCATTGAATTGTAATTACATTCTTGATCACCATCAGACACTTCCACAGTTTCCTTCCAATGTCAAACTAGCAAATTAATTAACCACCAAGTACCATCCATGATCCATTTGTGTCCTCGCAGGGTAATCAATCCCGTCTCCACTCGAAAAGGAAAAAAAAACCAAGACCCTCCCACCTTCACCCCATGGAATCCATGGCGAGTCCTCCTTCGCAAGTGCTGCTGCTGCTTGGATAGCTAGCTAGCTAGTTAGCTAGGTAGGTAGGCAGTTTTGTCCTTCCTCTTGCATCGTAGAATTTGCCTGTGCTGGGGGGGGGGAGTATTTTCGTGGACTACTAGTAGTCTCTTTCTTCTTGACTAGAAGTGATTGATTTTTGTATGGTCGGCCGGCCACTCTCTAGAGGGCCTTTTGTTGTAGTTTCCTTGATGTGTTTTTCTCTGCCTGTCTGTTGTTGTCTGTTTCCTTCTGTTTGTGTGCCATGCCATTCTTGGATCGCCATCCTCCTCCCTCCCTCGAGCACTCCGTTGAATCGAGGTGATTTGTATGATATTCATCTCCATCTCCATCTCCATCATCCATCCATCCTCTGGGGGCCCTCAGCTTTTATCCTTCTTCCCACCACCTGTCATCGTACTCGTCTCCTCTCGATCCACAACCGTAAATCGCGGGACGATGCCATCTAATGCTTCCTTGTCGCTCTGTGAGGGTGTGAGACCTAGTTTCTTTTCTGCCCTGTCGGAGATGTAGAGGCCGATTGTGCCCCAGGCTAGGAAGGCGCTGCCGATTGAGGCGCGTGTTAGGGGGGAGAGGGCGCGGAATTTTCTGTGTGGGGAGGAGGGGAGGTTAGTTGGGTGTGTGGATGTGGGTGAGAAGAGGGGGGGCGGTTGAGTGTGG
>JAPZOX010001599.1:0-10129 GCA_037952655.1 Hymenoscyphus sp. LP001 | reverse complement strand
ATTATCTTATTTAATATCTTTAATATAAGTAACAAGTTCACTTCTAAGTAAATAATCTATCGCGTCTATACTTGTTAGTATAACTTAAGGTTATAAAACTAGTATCTAAACTAGTGCTTAAAGTAGTGTATTATTTATGTCTTATCTTATTAAAATAGCTACGTAGGTCCTTCTTATATAGCTCTTTCTAGGTTACGTGAAATAACTACAAAGTAGTATTCACCTGAAACGACAATACTTCTTATCTATATACTAACCTTCGAGACTTAGTTACCTTTGTTTAGTTTATTTAAGTTTCGTTATATAATATTAGTAATTAGAAAGAGAGTATTAGTAAACTATTATTTATTAATACTTAGTATTAAGCGAATAATATAAGTAATTACTAGCCTTTTACGTCTATTAAAACCTGTAATTAATATTACGTAAAATAGCTCTTCTATAGTCTATCTATAATATTAACTTAACTAGTTAGCTAAAGCTATATTAATAAATAGCTATCTATTTACTCTAGTATTAATAAGTCTAGTAGTATTAAAAGTATATCTATTTTTAATTAAAGTATATATAGTTGTAAAAGCCTTTCTATCTATTATATAACTTAGATTAAGAGATTAAGATCTAAGTTCGTTTTACTCTAAAGTAGAGACTTACTTTAGAGCGGTTCTTTTCCTAGGTTCTTATAAACGAGTTCCTTATTAGCTGATTTCTTACTAGACGCTTATAAGCTATAAGTATCTATAAACGAACCGTCGGCTTCTTTCTATAGTAGCTTAATAGCTATAGAGGGTTTTCGAGGAAGAGAGTATTTATTTATATAATACCTGGTTTTATTATAATTATAGTAAATAACGTCTACTATATCTCTAGTAGGAGTTATACTCTTATAAGCAGAGAAAGAGGCTTTATAGTCTAGGACTAGTAAATAACTAATAGTAGTACGAGGAGCTAGGAGTTAGTAAGCTGATTTATAAGTAGTAGAGAGACCTCTAGTAAGTAGACAGTAGTTATAATAAGTTATAAAGCGTTCTTTAATTATTACCCCGTCTTAGTAGATAGAGTAACAGTAGTTATATAACTAGGTAAAGGTTATTAATAAGATATAGACTAGTAAAAGGCTTACTTAAAGTATTAGTATAAGCTTCTAGTAAAGATTCTCTAGCTACTCGCTTAATAGAATATAAGCCTTAGTTATAAGGCTTAGAAAGATAGCTTTAAAAGTAGTAAAAGTCTTATCTTCTTATATTAAGAGTTTATAAAAGAGCTTATAAACTTCGATAGTTTCGTTACTATCTATAAACAAGGTATCTAGATATATAAGTATCTTAGTAGTGTCTATAAACAAGGTAGATAAGTTAAAATCTATTTAGAGCTTAAGGTATTTTTATACTACTTTAGAAGTAGTAAAGAAGATAAACGTAAGTTTATCTTATTTGTTTTTAAAGACGTTCTTTCTTATTTTACTAGCTAAGATAATACGCTAAGCCTTATACGACGGAGAAGTGCTTTTCTTAAGTTTCTCGCTATCTTGAAACTTATAAGCAGAGCTGTTAGAGGAACTATATCGAGAGCGAGAGAAGTTAGCTATAGTTTCTCGAAGTAACTACGAGAACTCGCGGCTAGGTAGAAGGTTGTTTAGGTTATCTATAGGCTATAACAGAGTGTTATAGTCTAAAAGCGCTTATAGTAACTCGACTTTGGCTTATAAGCGAGTGTTTTCGTCTATAAGAGGCTTACTTATAGTAGAGGAGACTAAGGTACTATTTACTTATAGAGGTTTAGAAGTAGTTTAAGTCGAGCTACTAGAAGCCTTACTAGCTACTAGACTAGTAGGAGTCTTACCTTTCCTACTCTTATTACTATAAGTAGCTTTAGATATTATATTTATAAAAAAAGAAGGAAGAAGGAAGAAGAGGTTATAAAAAGGTTATATAAGCTGTTATAGACGTGTCTTAGAGAGGATAGGTTATAATTAAACTATTATAACGTAGAGATTCTCGACTTTCGAGAAGGTAAGTTATAATTAAACTGTTATAGACTTAGAGATTCTTAAGAGATCCGTTTATAAGACAGAGGCTATTATAGACAGAGGAGAAGAGTTGTAATTATACTATTATAAGTATAAGATCTTCTAGCTATTATAAGCGTAGAATCCGTACGATATTATAATCCTTCGTAAGAGAGTAAAGAGTATCGAGCTTTAAATAATATTACGAACTATAACTAAAGACAAAGATATAAGAGTATATATATATAAATATAAGAATTTAAAGCTACAGTTCTATCTACGAAGGTAACCTAGGTTATATACCTAGAGAGAAGAGGTTACTAAGTAAGTATAAGCTATAAGAAGCTAAAATCTCGTATAAGCTATAAAAAGCTAGAAACACGTATAGCTAAGATCTTACTATAGCTTTTATTATAGCTATAAAGAAGCTAAGATCTCGCTATAGCTCTTGTTATAGCTCTTATTTTAGATCTATATATCCCGAGGTGATTACCGAGGTCACATGCTGTCACGTGCTGTCACGTGCTGTCACGTGTATTCTTCCAGGTTATAGACCAGCGCTGTAACAGTTACGTATATATTATATAATATTAGACTTTATATTTCGCTAGATATATCTTAAGTAAAGGATCTAGTAGGTTTTATCTTATCTAGAGTAAGCTAATAGTACTTAGTTATATACTTTATAGATTAGGTCTATTTATAAAGTATTAATATCTAGTACTATTAAGTAGCCTCGATAAAGCAGTAGGTCTTTCTCTAAGACGTATAGAGAGTCTTCGTCGTTCTTAGCCTATAATCGTAAAGCTTAAAGTGTCTTAGTATTCTTATTTACTTTATAGATTCGTTTAGAGAGCGTAAGAGACTCCTAGAAGTAATCGTCGTCGACTAGAGCTAGTATAATAGAGCTTATTTCAACTCTAAGGTCTTTAAGTACTTCTATATTAACCTGTTTCTTCGTTAAAAGTATATAAGTCTAGTATTATTCTTTTAGCTCTTTCTAAGTCTATAATTCGCCTATTTTTTATATTAAAGCGTCTATCTTCCTATTCTCCTTTCTAGAATAGTATATTACTATAAAGTAGTATTTAGCTAAAGCTTTAGCCTATCTAGCTTAACGTGTAGTAAGCTACTTTATTATTATAAAGTACTTAAGTACTTTATAGTTAGTATAAATATAAACTTTCTTATACGTGCTTTATAATTCTAGTCTCTATTCTATAAGCGAGTATATAATTATAAGTATCTCTTTATTATAAATTTTATAATTATACTTAGCTAAGAATATAACTTTATTAAAGTAAGCTACTAGGTACTATTCGCTGTCTACTTACTATTATTATAGTATTTCTACGATTATTCTTTATAAAGCGTATAAGTAGCTTTATAATAATTCTATAATTACGTATAAATCTCTAATAGAAGTTATAAAAGCCTAGAAAGCTTTAAACGCCTTTTACTATATCTAGTACTTACTAATTCTAGACTATAGTACCTTTTTCTAGATCTACTTTAATACTATTAGTTCTAATAATAAAGCTAAGATATTTTATCTTCTTAATATTAAATTCGTATTTCTTAATATCTACTTATAAGCTAGTATCTCGTAGTTACTAGAGAACTTTTTATATATATTCCTTATACTCTAATATATTCGAAGAATAGATAAGAATATTATCTAAGTAAGTAGAGTAGAAATCGTCTAAATAGTTAAAAAGTACGTTATTTATATACTACTAATACGTAGATAGTTTATTTATAAGTCTAAAGAGTAGAATCTTATACTTATACGTTTTATAATATATATAGAAAGTAGTTAGTTTCTTAAAATTAGAATCTATTCTTATATAACGTGGTTTATTAGTACGCCGCGTATATTAGTATACTATATACTTTTTCTTATTTTCCTATCTTATTACTTTAACACGTGTTTTCTCTATAATAATAATACTAATTTAAGATTAAGAAGTACGAATTAATATAGTAATAGAAGCTATTCGATCTATAAAAAAAATAAGTTATAGACGCGCTACTAAACTCTATAATATTGCTAAAAGCACACTCTATAATCGAATAAACGGTATATCTCCTTATAGCGAATACCGGCCTAAATTACTTAAATTAACTAAGTTAGAGAAGAATATTATTATTCGATATATACTTAATTTAGATACTAGAGGGTTTACGCCCTAGCTTACTAGTATAGAAGATATAGCGAATTATATTCTTAAATTATAGAGAGAGAGACGTATTAAGAAGCTCTAAGCGTATTAATTCGTATAATAACAACTAGCTTTAAAGACGTGTTTTAATCGCGTTTTATAACGACATATACAGCTGATAGACCGCGTAAGAGTACGACTACGTCAGGTATTACGAATGGTGTGATTGACACTGTGGAACTGTCTATACGAAGATTCTAAGCTAAGGAGAGAAGAGAAGAAAGGACAGAAGCTCAGGAGCTGGAAGCTCTTTAAATACAGGAGGTGTGCTAAGTATATCTGCTTAGCGAGTTCCAGCCAAGGGCTGGTCTGAAGCATAGTAGCGGTGAGAACCGTCACAGTTAACACTTCTTTCTAAGAGTAAACTTAAATAATATAGAATTCACTTTTTAAATCGAACGCTTAGATCGTGAAATAATTTCTTATACTTGATATATTTATACGAAGACTAGTCGTCGCTATATTAGCGTTACTAATAGTTCTAAGTACTTTAAATATACTAGAAAGAATAAGTCTTACTATTATAGTAGAGATTAAAGAATAGATTATTCGTAAGAAGAGAAGAGAGAGCTCTTCGTACTTCTTAGTTATTATATATCTACGGAAGAATATATCTGTAATCTCGCTTAGTAAGCTACTTAAGCGAGCCTATTTACTAAATTAAAAACTCTTATAATAATCTCTAGAATAATAGAAACTTCTCTTATAATCGTATTATATAGTTTCTTTCTACTATAATTAGTATAATATAAAGCTTAATACTAGAGAGCTTCTTCTCGTAGATCTACCGACGCTAGTAGTTAATAGATAACCCTCTATACTACTTTCTTTCTAGAGCTCTTCTAGTATAGTAAATTCGAAGACAACTACTAAATATAAGAAATAGCTCTACTACGGCTTTCTTAAATATATTAGAATTAAAAGCGCTACTAATTTTAATCTTAAGTTCTATCTAGAAGAATCTTAACTAGTAACTCTAATTATAGATTCTAATTATTAATAGAATATCTATAAAATCATCGGCTAGAAAATAGTCGGCTATTATTACGAACTAACCTAAAGACAAAGATATAAGAGTATATATATATAAATACGAGAATTTAAAGCTATAGTTCTATCTACGAAGACAACGCGAGTTATATATCTAGAGAAAAGAGGTTACTAAGTAAGTATAAGCTATAAGAAGCTGAAATCTTATACGAGCTATAAAGAGCTAGAATTATATATAGCTAAGATCTCGTTATAGCTTTCGTTATAGCTATAAGTAGCTAAGATCTCTCTATAGCTCTTATTATAGATCTATATATCCCGAGGTGATTACCGAGGTCACGTGCTTTGTCACGTGTATTCTTCCAGGTTACGGACCAGCGCTATAACAGCTATAAGAGATATTATCGAGTAAAATAGAAAGCGACGTAGATATCTAAATCTGAATTAGCTAGAGCTTAGAACCTAGTAAATACGTTTATAATAGAAGTTAGAACTAGGATAGAAGGTAGAAAGCTATCTTAGAAACGAAGTTAGCTAGCTACTATAATAGACGTGCTTTAGATAAGACTTAGAATAAATAATACTCTATTCTTAGAATAAAAGATAAGAAGAGTAGAAGAGCTCGAGAGAACCGGGAACTAAATACAAGTCCTATAACGCTAGTACGTACGCTAGTACTAGCGTATATCTAAGCGAATATATAATATCTAGTCTTTATAACTATAACTATTATAAATACCTTATTCGATAGAGAGACTATAGAGTAGAGATAGACTCGTAGAAACTATTAACTTATATAATATATAATACTACCTCTATTCGTAAGTTTAAGAAGCGCTTTCTACGTAAGTTAAAACCTACTAAAAACGAACGATTATAAGCTTAGAAGGATTATAAGAAAGATAAGAAAAGCCGAGGAAATTAAGAAGAAAAAAGAGACCTTATATAAGAGTTTTTAATTTAGTAAATAGGCTCGCTTAAGTAGCTTACTAAGCGAGATTATAGATATATCCTTCTATAGATATATAAATAGCTAGAGAGTACGAAGAGCTTCTCTCTTCTATTCTTACGAATAATCTATTCTTTAATCTCTACTATAATATATTCTTATAAAAGAAATAATCGCTAATAGTATAATAAAGCTACTATAGTAGATGAAGTTTAAGCGATTCCTAGAGTAAATAGATATAAGAAACTAAAGGTAGTTAGAAGATATATTAGAGAATATATAGATATAAATAGAAAGTGTTTATCTTTACTTAAGTTATCTTAAGAAGAAGTATTAAGGAAATCTATAGTTTAGTATAACTAGAGTATAGATATAACTAGTCTCTATTAGATATAGCGTAGTACGTAATAGCGTAGCTATATACGTATAAGTATAAGCCTCGACCTTCTTCTCTCTTTAGTTAATATTATACTATTCTACTTACTCTCTACTTTTATATTATAGACTTATCTATACTAGTTATACTAGATAAAGAGAGATCTACTTAATAATATCTACTAAAGTTAAACTTCGATAACTTAATAGAAAAGAGTTATTAACTATTATATATTATAGCTTCTTAGATTTATAAGAAGTTTTTTATCTATTTATAAATAAGAATTAAATTAGTAATATTATAAATACTAGACCTAAGCTTAATATCTCTTTTATTAAACTTATACTAGCCTATACTAATAATTTTATAAATATATAACGTGGTTTATTAGTACGCCGCGTATATTAGTATACCGCGTACTTTTCCTTATTTTCCTACCTTATTACTTTAATACGCGTTTTCTCTATAATAATAATACTAATTTAAGATTAAGAAGTACGAATTAATATAGTAATAGAAGCTATTCGATCTATAAAAAAAATAAGTCGTAGACGCGCTACTAAACTCTATAATATTACTAAAAGTATACTCTGTAATTAAATAAACAGTATATCTCCTCGCAGCGAATACTAGCCTAAATTACTTAAATTAACTAAGTTAGAGGAGGATGTTATTGTTTAATATATACTTGATTTAGATACTAGAGGGTTTGCGCCCTAGCTTATTAGTATAGAAGATATAGCGAATTATATTCTTAAATCGTAGAGGAGGAGACGCGTTAGAAAGCTCTAGGCGTATCGATTCGTATAACGACAACTAGCCTTAAAGACGCGTTTTAATCGCGTTTATAACTTTCAAAGAGCCTTATATAAAGATCCTAAGCTTATTAGTACATAGTTTTAACTAGTAGAGAATATAAGAGTAAAATATAGCATTTTAGACTATGATTTTTAGAATTTTAATAAGACTAGCTTTATAATAGGTATAATTACTCCTTCTATAGTTGTTACACGCGTAGATCGACGTAGCAGAGGTAAGGCAGTTTAGCTAGGTAATCGAGAATAAGCTACTATAATTGCTTATATTAATAGCGAAGGTAGGAGTATTCCTCTATTTTTAGTAGTTCAAGAGAAGAATCATCTTACGAATTAGTATACTAAGGGCGGCCTTCTATATAACTAGGTTATTAAACTAATAAGCAACGGCTAGATAAATAATAAGATAGGTCTAGAATAGCTTAAGTACTTTAATAAGTATACTTCTACTTAAGTAAAGAGTCTATATCGAATACTTGTCTTTAATAGGTATAAGAGTTATAAATCGGCTAAATTCCAAGAGTACTACAAGGTATATAACATTATTACTCTTAGACTACCTCCTTACTCTTCTTATTTAACCTAGCTACTTAATGTTAGGTGTTTTAGTACCTTAAAACAGGTATATAGTCGACAAATTAAGACTTTTATTAAAGCTTATATCAACTATATTACAAAGGTTAAGTTCTTTCTTACCTTTAAAGTAGCGTATATAAAATTAATAATAGCTTAAAACGCTTAAGCTAGATTCCGCAGAGCTGGCTTAGTACCTTTTAATCTATAAGCTATGATTTCAAAGCTTAATATAAAGTTATAGACACCGACCTCTACTAGGCCCTCCTCTACTAACGCTGACCCTTAGGTCTCTTAGACTCCTTATAACCCTGCTAAAGCTCTTTTATAAACAACTCTTATTAAGGACTAGATTACTAGTTACTAAGGAAGCTCGCTAACACCTATTTTCTAGACAGTTATTACGTTAGCGAAAGATATAAAGTAATTAGCTTATAAAGTAACTCTTTTAACTACTAAGGTACGTATACTTTAAGTAGTAAATAAAGCTCTTAGTAAGCGTCGTAGAGCTAGGAAGACTTGTATTTATTAAGGCAGTATACTTACTATAGAGGATATATAGGATATTTTAGCGTAGAAGGACATAGATAAGCAGGTTCGACGTAATATACGTGTTAAGAGTAGTAGTTAGAGAGAGGGGAAATTAACTAGTAGACGCTATAGTACTTATAGAAAAGCTGGTTATAATACGCGAACTTATTAAGTAGATGTAGATATATCTAGTTTATTAGATTAAAAGTAGTTTTAATTAAATTTATATATTATAGTTAACTAATTATACTTTGAAGTAGTAGAGAAGTGGGAAAGTGCGCGGTATACTAATATACGCGGCGCACTGATAAACTACGTTATAACTTCTAAGCTAAAGTTCTAAGTCTACTTCTAAGAAGTTCTAAGATTAGATAAAGCTCTTAGTCTAAAGTAGATAGAATAAGCTCTAGTCTTTTTACTTTATTAATATATAAAAGATAGTATTTAAAGCTTTAATAACTAGCTAGCCTAGAAATTAGTTATAATAAGTAGTAAGTATTCTTAGTAACGTGTATATATAGCGAACCGGCTAAATAAGCGAGCCGGCTAAAACCTCGCGTCTCTACTACACTTCTACTAAATATTAAATTTCTCTATAATAAACGATATCTTAGAAAAATAATAAAAGCCGGTTAGTCTTAGCTATCTAGGCTATGTAAAAAGACTTAAATTTATATACTCGAGCTATTATAAGAATCTATTCTATAGATTACTAGAAGCTAGGTTAACGTTTACTTAGTATACCTTTATAACGCGATATTCTAGCTAATTTATAGAAAATAACCGAGCTAGAGGAATTAGTACTTATTTAATATATTCTTAACCTAGCTATAAAAGGATTTCCTCTATAGATATCTATAGTTAAGAATATAGTAAATCGACTTCTTAAAGTATATAACGCGCTACGCGTCGAGACGCGTTAGACTTCTAACTTTGTTAAACGCTACTTAGAACTCTAGACACGCTTCTAACGAAAATATAACTACTAGAGAGCTAAGTACGAAGACCTAGAAGTTATTCGTAGCTGGTTTAAGCTTATACGAAGTATAGTAGCGAAGTATAGAATCTACGATATAGATATCTATAACTTTAATAAGACCGGGTTTATAATAGATGTTATCTTAACTATAATAGTTATTATAAGCTTAGAAGAACGTATAAGAGTAAAAAGAGTATAGCCTAGTAATCGGGAATAGGTTATAGTAATCTAGAGAGTTAATACTTAAGACTAGAGTGTTCTACTATTTATAATTATTACTATAAAAAATTATCTTACTTCTTAGTACTAAAACAGTGGATTTCTACCTAACTAGGTAATTACTATTACTAAAAATAGTTAGATAATAAATAAGAAAAGTATAGATTAGATTCGATATTTTAAGAAGTATACTAAGTCTTAATCTATTAGTAGTTATTATCTATTAGTTCTTAATAGCTATAAAAGCTACTACTCTAATAAGTTTAAGAAATCTTATAAGAAAAATAATATTATTACTCTTTATATATCTACTTATTCTTCTTATATACTCTAGCTACTTAATATTAGCTGTTTTAGCTCTTTAAAAAAGGTATAACGTGGTTTATTAGAACCTAGCGTATATTAGAACCTGGCGTACTTTTCCTTAGTATTTAACTTTGAATATTAATAAATTAACTATAATATAT